>OZ010724.1:11175132-11185316 GCA_963932345.1 Ophion ventricosus
CTTTTTTTTCCAACAGATGGCGTTACCAGAACTGCGCGCGTGTAGTTTTCGATGGTAACGCATCTATGAAGAAGTACTATGAGCAAGCTTGAAATTTAGTGTATGTCAATTCGGCGAAGTGTAAACAACTTTTTTTTTTTTTTCACAGTGTTAAATATGTCAAATTTCGTGCCTTAAAAAGCGTATTTGCGGGGAATTTAACTGCACTACTTTATTGAAAAGAAATCAGCAGCTGAAGCACACAGAATTCTTGTTGAGACTTACGGCGATCATACGCCGTTGGAAACAACAATGCAGAGATTGGTTTAGACGCTTCGAAAATAATGATTTTGATGTTGAAGATAAAGAACGCTCTGGCGCACGGAAAAAGTCTGAAGACGAATAATTGAAGGCATTACTTCACGAAGACTCATGCCAGATGCTAGCTGAACTTGCAGAATCGTTAGGAGTTGATCACACAAGAGTTTCGAAACGTTTGAAAGCATTAGAAATGATTGAAAAGCAAGGACATTGGGTGCCGTACGAGTTGAAGCCGAGAGACGTCGAACGGCGTCTTTTCACGTGTGAACAGCTGCTTCAACGGCGGAAGAGAAAAGGTTTTTTTTGTTGCATCGTATCGTGACTGGCGATGAAAAATGGATACACTACGATAACCCTGAGCGTGGAAAATCGTGGGGTAAACCCGGCCGTGCATCAACATCATCGGCAAAGCCGAATATCCATGGTTCCACGCTTCTGCTCGGCATTTGGTGGAATCAGCTGGGTGTAGTTTATTATGAGCTGGTCAAACCTAACGAAACCATTACGGGAGATCGCTATCGACTACAATTGATGCGTTTGAGCCGAGCATTGAAGGAAAAAACGGCTGCTGTACGAGCAGAGACACGACAAAGTGATTTTGCAGCATGACAACGATCGGCCACATGTTGCAAAACCAGTGAAAACCTACTTGGAAACGCTTAAGGCAGTAGTCTGCTTTACAGGCTTCAAAAAATCGATTTTTCGTTTTTGTCTTAAATCTATTCCAAAACTATCCAAGAATATGTGTTCAAAATTTTAGAGGCCAATTCGACATATTTTCGAAGCTAGATCAGTTTTAGTGGCCGAGCGTCGAGCAGGTGCGAATGCTCGGGCAGAACTTTACAGCCCGTTTTCTCGAGTTTTCATTTTCACAAGTTTTGGAAAACGGTGCCGGCGATAGTAAAAACAATATATGTCCGATCGAAAAAAACCAAAGTGATCTAGCTTCAGTATTGAATTATCTTCTATTTGAACTAAAAAAGTTGGACAAAAGTACTATTTAAATTACTTGTTTTGCAACTTAAAGTGAATTTTTTTTTTCAAAAAAGTGAATTTTTTTTTCAAACTTCGAAAAAATTTGGAATTTCGTCATTTCTTCGGTATTTTTTTAGTTCATGTAGAAAAGGAACTTATAAAAACTAAAAAAAAATTTGGTTCCACTGTTTCAGATGCATCGCACGACCTCCATCACCGGCACCGATTTACGAGTGCACACTCCAGGCGCCCCAGAAAAATCGTTACAACTTTGGCAAATTTCAATAATTTGTAATAATAAAAATTGTTTTTTAAAGCTTGAATATAATATACTATCGTCTCAAAATTTCGTTTACCGCAATCATTTCCTTCCCTTTCAAAAAAATTGTTGAAAAAACGCTTTTTTTTCGGCTCCTAAAGCAGACTACTGCCTTAAATGAGAAATCCTAGCCCACCCGCCGTATTCACCAGACATTGGCCCTTCCGATTATCAATTGTTCCGATCGATGGCACATGGCCTGGCTGAGCAGCACTTCCATTCTTACGAAAATGCAAAAAAAAAAAAAATGGGTCGACTCTTGGATAGCCTCGAAAGACGTGTCGTTTTTCCAACGTGGAATTAAAATGCTGTCAGAAAGATGGGAAAAAGTAGTGGCTAGCAATGAACAATACTTTCAGTGACATGTGTTTTTTTTACTATTTTTTTTTTTAATAAAGCATTAATTTTCACGAAAAAGAAACAGCGAGAACTTATTTAACAGCCCAATATTATTAGTACATTATGAATGCTATTATATCGCTGGTATTATTATTACCATCGTTATCATTGTTATTGCAATTATCCTACTATTTTTATTATTACATAGAAAATTTTTTAAAAATATTTTACAAAATTCTTGAGCGTTCGAGCATGAAATCAATTCAAACTTGACCGAAATTCGTGCGCGGCGTGAGCGAGAAAAAAAAATGAGAAAAATGAAAGATGAAATCGTTCACCGCTGACGCCACATTCTCACTTGACGCATACACAAACTCGCGAAGCGGCAAACCATTACCATTCGCGCGAATTCTCAGCTGACTGTCGATTCTCAAGTCTTGTCCCGTCGCGATCTTTGAGATCGCGATCAAGATCGCAGCGATCACCGCCACGCGCAGTGTCCCGTCACTTCCGGAAGAACGATACTCCATTTTTCCCGCGTTTTTTTTTTTTTGACGATTTCATTCGGCAAACGAAGTATAAAAAAAAAAAAAGGGTGACGTTTTTTCAATCGAGCCTAAAAACAAACTCTGCACTAATTAATCTGTCGCGCGCTTTAATCGCGATCGCGTCTCTCGCTTTGTGTTGTACACTGGTGCACTGGAGGCCCGCGAAAATTGTAACGACTCTTTATACCGGAGCAATCTCGTGTCTCCTCTTTCGTCTCTTCTTTCTTATTTTTTTCTATTCCTCATCGTCGCCTTCTGGTAATTCGACTTAGAGATTGTAACACTCTCTTCGATACACCCACATCCGTTGTAACTCCCCGATGCAATGAGGAATAACGGCCTTCCCTCTTTGCGCGATTGCCCATTTCGTATACGAGGGTGCGGTCCCGCACAATTGTTTCTTTTTCGTCATTTACGATCTTGCCGTTGCGAAAGAATCGTTTACTCTTGCATTGCATTTTTTGTGCTCTGTTGGAACGAAATTCAGAGAGAGAGAGAGAGCGAGAGAGAGGGGGAGGGAGAGAGAGAGAGAGAGAGAGAGAGAGAGAGAGAGAGAGAGAGAGAGAGAGAGAGAGAGAGAGAGAGAGAGAGATTGATTAGTTTATTCATGTCTTGGTAGCAACTATAGGACAAATTGAAAATGTATAAGGATTAAAGAAGAAAACTTAAAAAAACTACTTAAAGTAATAGTCTCGACGAGGCGTTTTTCTATAGATTTTTTTTTATCTTGAGGACCAATTCAGGACCCCATTAAGTGATCACCTGCAAAGTTTCAAAAGGATTCACCGTTGTGTATTCGAGATATTGGCAATCAAAGATTTCACGGTTTTACACGTGTTCTTATGGGGAGCAGTGGAAGATTTCACATTTCACGCAATAACTTCGAAACTTTTCTACAGATTACAAAAACCAAATTCTCAATTACAGAGGAACATATGACGAAGTGGGTAAAAAAAAAATGATGCATTTTGACGGTCTAGTTTCAGAGATATAGCGATTTGAATGAAGCAATGTCTAGCGACGCTATCGTCACGAATAGTAAAAAATTAAACAATAACAGTAGAAAAAATAAGGAATAGTAAGAATTATCCAAAATTTATTCAATCAAAAGTTTAGAAAATCTGATAATAAATGGAATAAAAATATAAATGAATAACTTAAATAATTTATATGTAATTTTTTTTTATTAAACAAGCTTTTATTTAATGTACTAAAAAGTAAATAATTTTTTTTAACAAGTCACCTATGACTGTAAATAAAAGCTTGGGGAGCTCAACTTTTTAAATATTTAATCAATTTGATTTGAATTTGGCACACGTTTATACTCAGCTTCCCGATTTTTATTTAATAAATCTAAAGTTGTTTTACAGTAAATTAATTACCGTTGATATGTTAACCGATTTATATAAATTAAAGATTATATATCGAAATTTTGATCGCCCCAAAGCTTTTATTTATAGTCACATATAGATGACTTGTTAAAAAAAATTATTTCATACTTTTTAGTGCATTAAATAAAAGCTTGTTAAAAAAAAACATTTTTTTTTCAGTCAGCTCTTAGATGCATGTTTGCAAAATTTCAGAGCTCTAAGTAGTCGTGAAATGGGTGAAATATCGATTTTCCGTTTTGCATCTCACAGCAAGTGAAGTTAAAAAATAATAGGTTGTAAAAAAAATGAAAATAATAATAAGAGAGCGGAAACGACGTCACTCACTCTCTCTCTCTCGCTCTCTCTCTCTCTCTCTCTCTCTCTCTCTCTCTTTCGTCTATTGTCTCGTCGCGCGTGTGTAATATTTTGTAACACAGTACAATTTGTCGCTTCGATGAACGATAAACTCTAGCAGGTCCACTAGGTTCAAAATCATGCTAAAAGATTGATGAAAATTGAAAGATGACAAACACGTCAGAGAGGGGAAGGGTGTGTCAAGGTACATTTTCGTTATTTCATTTCGTGTCTTTTTCTTTTTCTACATCCACGTGAATCGCAGCGAGTGGATTTCATTAATTCACATCCGGTGGATGAGAAGAATCGTATAAAGAGAGTCATGCTCAACGAGCGGCGATAATCTTCCGGCTGAATCTACGAAGGAATAAAAAAAAATAAAAGAACAAAACGTCGTGGTCGTCGTCATCCACGCACATATTCACTCATATTCGTGGATTTTAGACGACCGAGAGAACAAAAAAGAAGAGTTTCACCCGAGCTACCGGCTGTGATGTTGCAGACTGTTTGTGTTTTTTTTCTTCTTCTTCATACGAACACAATAACGAGAGTCATAAATATTCGCACGACTGGAAATTTATTCCACCGCGTGTTGGTATGAATTTTCTTAATGGCCGGGGCAACCTCGCACTCGGATTTTTTTTACGTTCCCAAGTACTCTCTTCTTCTCTCTCTCTCTCTCTCTCTCTCTTGATTTCAACGCCTTTTGCAAAATAATTGTCCCACCGTGTGCGATTTCAACGTGCACGGAGAACGTCCGCGTGAAAACGACACTTATTATCCTCACATTACGCGCATATTTGCAAAACTATATTTCTCCTCGTTTTCATTTAATTTTTTTCTTCCTCAAAAAGCGCACAAGCTTTGATTTTGAAATATTTTTTTTTAATAGGTTTTTGAGGGGCTTTTTTAAGGTTGAAAAAAAAACAGAAAATGTTCATGTGTTTGTACGTATTTATCGACTCTTATCGATACAAAGTCACACACGTACGAGAAGAATTTTTTTTTTCGTTGCACACGTTAAAAAAATACGTTTGTGATACTAAAAAAATACGTTTGTGATGTGATACGTGTCTGTCCTTTTTTTTTCCTCGCGTACATTCAATGAGACATGCACATTACATTTTCATAGACTTTTAATCTTGGTTCACACAATCGACGTAAGAAAAAAAAACAAATTCTCTTTTATATTTCGATTTTATGATCTACGCTAATGTCACACGCGAGCACAGCCTAACGTTTCAATTCGACACACGTAGCGTCAACGAACCTTCGTGGAGTGTAATTTTCGTAGCACTTGCGATGAGTAATCAACGATCAACGATCAGAATCGAACGAGAAAGGATGAGAAAAAGATGAATGGCGACGTTTTTTGTTCTCGTTCGTTTTTTTTTTCTTCTCATTTTCATTGGCAGATAATCAAGCACCATCTTTTTTCTTCTTCTTTGTCACGTAGCTTCGTATTGTCCTCGTGGCGGACGAGTGGAAGCGAAACGTCAACAGCAGGCAGGTGGCCTTTCGTGAATTCCGTGGGCTATCGATGTGTTTCCAAGGCTTTCCTCGCTCGATGGCAAGTGCTGTTGAAGAATTTCGGAATTGCTGAGACTTGAACTCGTCGTAGAGTCGTAAATACGAAGACTCGTCGCCGTATCATCATTCTCCGTGCACAGTCTTAAAAATATAAGATGAATACAATGTTTTATAAAATATAAATTAAGTGTATATATATATATATGTGGCCAAAAAAAAATCTCTCCTATTCGGGCTCTCACCCGTTGAAATGTTGCTCGATACTGAAACAAAGAAGCTTGTGAAAGCAGCCTGTAGGTTAATTCTAACAGGTGACTCATGAGGTTTTTTTATTCACCATTTGATTTACACGTAGAAAATTCAAGTCTGCTCTTCAGATACGGCGAATTCTCAAAAAATACGAGGAATGCGGGTTAAAATTCAGTCGACGAGGTTCTTTTATAGCCAATGAATTTGCACATATGTTTTTACCAATGTATTGTGGATAATAATTACAGATACAGTTGTGGAAAGTATGTTTCAAGATTTTTACACGTTAAAATGGCTTCATTATTCTATAACTAATATGTCAACTTTATATCCATATACTTTTTATCTGGATGCAAGCGTCAATCTACAAAATTCTTCTTGTGGCAATTTGAATATTGCTTCCGGTGATTCTTCACCACCTTCAGAAGATATTGCTTCTGTTCTTCATTTTTTGTTAACAATCCATTATATTCTTCGATGAGGGCGACATCTCGTTCAGCGACATCATTAACAACTTTCAACTCCTTAAAAACTGCCAAACATTCATTGAAGCTCAGGCTACGTTCCCATTCGTCGGGGCTTTCACGAAGAAAATCTTATGGCAATTCGCAGAGTTCAAACAAGCGTAGTGATTTGTTGGTGATAAAATAACTGATATCAACATCAACTATGCGCTCAACACGTTCAAAATCAACACGTTTAACATTTTCATTCAGACTTTCGCGTTGTATTGCCTGAACCATTTTTTTGTTTCACGTTCAGCGGAATAGCCGGGTCGAAGAAGGATAAAGCTGCGAGCTCTTCACATAAATACCACAGATGTCCTCTCAGTTTGTTAGCAGCTGCCTTAGAAACGTCGGGATTGATAGCTTGAAACTTAATCAAATTTTGCATCAACGACAAATCGCAGTTAGGGGCTTTGATTGCACATGGTGCAATCAACGAAAGGATGCATGATTACGAAGGCTTTAATTTGGGTTTATAAATCCGTTTACTATGTATAATAATCCCACTGATTGGTCCAGACCACTCATTGATTGTATCTCACGAAAATGGTTTGCATTGATAAAGAAAACGTTAATTTATCGCGTGCAAATCAAATGGAGAATCAAAAAACCTCACGAGTCAACTGTTAGAATTAACCTACAGGCTACTCCTTTCACGAGCTTCTTTGTTTCAGTATAGAGTAATATTTCAAGCGGTGAGAGCCCGAATCGGAGAGATTTTTTTTGGGCTACTCTAATACATATGAGGTATTCCAGCCCAAGTGTGTAAACCGTATGATGATATGATCGCATTGAGTCTAAAATACACCCTCATAATTTTTTTAGATTTTTCCAAACATCCCTTATTTAAAAAAAAAAATAAAAAAAAGACGCCATTTTTTTTTAATCTAAAAAAATTCTGAAAAAACCGTGATAATATGTAAAAAATTTCAAGCTATCACCCGTAGTGGGCAGATTTTTTTTTTGTGTCTTACAAGCTATTAACGTTCTCCCAATTCCAAAAAAATCTCAAATAGCTCACCTTGAGCAGATACTGAATTACTTTGGTACTCAAATTAATTTCGTTTATGATTTTCGAATAATGAAATAGGAATTACCGGCCTTAAATTGAAAACATTACCAGTATTTTTATTAACCGATTGAAAAACGAACTAATCCATTTATTGCCATGAGAACATAGATGTTTGGAAAAATCTAAAGAAAATATGAGGGTGTATTTTAGACTCAATGCGATCATATGAAAAAAAAATCAAAGAAATCCGAGAGGGTCAGGGTCACGGGTTTACACACTTGGGCTGGAATATCTCATATATATATATGTTGAGAAAAAAATTAGACAATAACCTCGCAAGTCCAAGGGCGGCTGATAGGAAGACTCGCTCTATACCCTCGTCGTGAAGTGCCGATGTCTCGTGATAACTGGCTCCTATCATCTCAGCGTATTTTCTACCCTCTTCTGGACCGACGCTGCGGTCAATCTCGAGATCGTTCTTGTTGCCAACCAAGACTAGAGCGAGGGCGTCGTCGATGTTACGCTTCAGTTCCGTCACCCAGGTTTTTATCTCCACAAATGTTTTGTACTGCGTCAAATCGAAGACGAGAATCGCCACGTTCGCGTTTCTGTAATACATAGGGGCCATCGAACGAAATCTCTCTTGGCCAGCTGTGTCCCATATCTGCGTATATGGAAAAATCATTTTTTTTTTGCGTTTGGGTTCTGTAATTTCTCTGTAATTTTCACGGATTTTTTTTTCAATTACTATTATTATTACAGCTACATATGTTATTGTAATCGAATTTATATTTTTAATATTTAAAAGGCGCTATTAATACGCTTGTGTAAATACAATATGATAATCATAAATGCAGGTCTCGAAATTTATTACAGTAATCTTGTCCTTTTCTCGAATTTTCCTCCAGATTTTCCCTAAAGATAACTTGTCCCGAAACTCCTCAAACGCGTTTTTCTTCAACGCGTTTCTTCTGTCTGTCATGGTAGGTAGCAAAATTGAGTGGAAATCATTATTTCGATTCTTTTTATAAATCGTCGAATGGTCAAAAAAAAAAATAGGAGAAATTGATAATCAAAGTTCAGCATGCCGCCATTTTATAATTGTTTCTTTTTTTGCCAAATCTGGTACATTCGTACATCGTTGGAATGCAAGGAAAATTATTATTTTTTTTATTTCCCAAATTTCCATGATCCATTTTTTCACGCAACCTTGTAAACAAACGTATAAAAGTACATGATAATAATTTGTTTTTCTTCAAATTTGTACATAATCGTTAAGGATCAATAAACACGTGTTAAAACTTTTCAGAAAAAAAACTTGAACGGTTTAACAGTTATTCCATCCTAAAAATCACCTCCAATATAGCTCTCTGGACATTAATACTGGCTTAAATTTCATGCATATTTAATTTAATTGTATAAGGAAGTAATTTTTTCCATGAGTCTCCGTTTTTTCATGTAATAAAAAAAAAATACCTGTAGTTTGATCCTCTCGTTTTCGAGGTTGACCTTGCACGTGAAGAAGGAAGCCCCTATCGTTGGGCTTGCGTGATTGCTAAAAGTATTTCCGGCGTAGCGACTTATCAAACTCGTTTTGCCGACGCCTGATTCAACATGAATTACGCATTAATCATTGCACTGCATATCAACCATTTTCCCCTACACGGAGAAAAGAGGTCTTTTTAAATTCGGAAATTTCATTGGAAAAATTCGAATGAGGCAAATATTTTCGGCGAAAGGTTAATACAGTTTGATGATTGTTGAAAAGGGAGAACGACAGAAGAGACGGCAAACGTGGAAATACAAAGGGATAGCATTGAAAATAATGAAGGTACACAAGTACATGGGAGTGTGATTCTCAACAGGAAAGAATTTTGAGAAACACACGAAAATAGGAGCGGGAAAAAATAGGGAAAGGGATAAACGCAGTATGCGTAAAAATCGATAATAATAATCGGATAAAAATCGAAAACAAAATATAGAAATGGAAGAGTACTGGGAAGAGAAGAGTACAGAGGGAAGAACTGAAAAGAAACATGGGCAAGGGTAAGATGAGGAAATGTAGGAAAAGAAGGAAGAAAGTTTGGAGCACATCATTGAATGTGAGAAAATAAAAGAAAACAACTGGCCAAGCGCGAGTCGGGCCTCGCTCTATTAGGGATCCGTACATATGACCAACTTTTTTTTTTAACTAGATATTTAATTAGATAATGCTTTTTTGCTGTCTTAGTTCTTAGGTAGTACCAAACTCAAACCATATGGTGTGATGATAGCTAAAGAAAGCTTTGTCTACTCCTGCTGTAAGCTGAATATTTGAAAATGTATGAAAATATTCACATTTTTCGCAGAAAAAAGAAGAGACGAAGAAAATAAATGAAATATACGATCTACAGTATTTTTTAACCCGTTGTGGTCATACCTCCAAAAAATAACGTAATGGTCATGCGGGGTCTAGTGGACCCCACGCAGAAAAACAGTTGCCATTTACCTTCTACTTAATGTATCGACTTAATTCTTTAACTGAACTTTAGTTTAAGGTCTCTTCTTCGAAATCCAATAGTTTTTTTTCCTTATTCAATTTTTTTTACATGTTGAAAAAATACAAAGGGAAAAAAAATTCAAGAAATATCACTTTTCGTAAAAAAAAAATCCATAAAAAATTCAATTTTTGAGATACAGCGG
>OZ010724.1:11185516-11209520 GCA_963932345.1 Ophion ventricosus
TGTAAGAGGGCAGAGTATCTCTTCGGTCCTCCGGGCTACGCTACACTCGAGTAGAAAATCACCACCACCGAAACTGCGCGTACACCCACACCCGATTCTATACTATGCCTTCCGGAGATCGGAGAAGTTTAAGGTTGTCATGGGGCGAGGTTGAAATGCTACCATCAAGCTGAAATATATATTTTTTTTCTCCAAGCATATACAGTAGGACCTCGATTATCCGAACTTCAATCATGCGAACCCCTCATATATCCGAACAACCATTTGGTTTATCCGTACGCTCAATTATCCGAACGTTGGCGCAAAATATGTACATTGCGTTGCGATATATACAGGTCGAAATATACGCTGCGGTTTTTCACGAACCAGGCAGTTCCCAGCGCGTTTATCGTCTTCCACTTTTTGTCCGATTGCACAATGGCTTCTATCGGCAATTTCATTTTGTTCCTTGCAGTGCGCAATGACGAATGTGCAAATTGTTGCAAATTCACATACCGTTTATTTCGCGTAGTTCGTACTTGTCAGGACTTCAGATCCAAACTGTGCGAAGAATTGACAACCTGCAAAATAACGGCCTCCTTCCTCGAGCAAGGATCGGCGTGTACCTAAAGGAGGGTACAATATTTGGGATACCAATACTTTAGGGCCTCCGATGAACCTGACGAATAGCAGAAACTAGACATTGCGACTCAGAGTAGGCAAATGCAGAGCGCAACTGAACCTGCGGTACCCCAGGTGGGTCTACTTCGAGCGCTCCCGCAGAACCTACTGCCCCCCCCCCCCTTTGGCCTACCGTAGGCGCACTGTAAATCCTCTGGATCCTCCATTTAGCCTACTGTAGGCGCACTGTAGACTCTCCGGACCCTCCGTTCAGCGAAAACTTGATTATTTCGTCATCGAACGGGTTACCGATCAGGCCACAATGGAGTGTTGATGGAGGAAATATCGAATTTGGGCTCAATGCAACCTGCATTGAGCCCAAAGGTGGGGTCGAGGCGATGGACTTGAGATCGAAAGCAGGTTAAGGAGGAACGTGTTCTGCACATTTCACTGAAACTGGAGAGTCGAAAGAAGGTTTGAGAGGACTAACAGAGGCTACAATGGATCAAATGGAGGCCTTTTCGTGGCACTGAACTTGACAAATGGAGTTTGGTTGGTTCAACGGAGGCTGGCAGCTTGTGCATTACAAAAGAAAATGGGTCCTGCGAGTTTTCAGAGGATGCTATAAATTTTAGGTTATGTTACCGAGCAATGAATGAAAAAGTTGAGTTTGGGGCAAGATGATTCCCTTCTAGGTGTACAATTAATTGTCTTAATTTTATAAAAAAGATTGCCTATTTATGTTCAAACTACACTATTCATGTATAATTGATCCCACAAATATTAATTGATATTTCTAAGTGATTGAAGAATGGCTGAAGAAGACTGGTTTAGTTGAATTCTAGTTGGCTGAGACAAAACATATAAAGGTAACTTACCATGTAAGTTCGGTTTATGTTGTATACCTACACGGAGAGAATTAAAAAGTAATTTTTGTCGTGAATTTCACGGTAAAAATTATCGTGATATATTTCAATGTGGTGACAAGCGAGAAAAGCATGAATAATTTGTATGCGACAAGTTTTGTTTTAACTCACGTTACAGAAAATTTCAAATACGTAGCTAAAATGTTACTATACAAGAAGGGTAGCGCGCACGATAATTTTTACCGAGAGCACAATACATTTTCCTATAACTCTCATTAAATTTTATAATAAATCTTAAAACAACTGTCATAAAGACGATACTTTTTTATAGACATTTTTCAAAGGCATAAAATAATAAAATGCACAGTAAAATTTCGCTGATATTATATATTTTTTAAATTTAAGTTTTGCGTATTTTGTTACACATGAAAATTGACTAGAAAATCTGGTAAAATTTTCTATCTGAAGAAGAAATTTTATTTTATTTTCGTGAAAATCTGTGTTTTACTCAGTAATAATACACGGAGAGAATTAAATGTTAAAAATTACCGTGCAGTAACGGTAACCAGACGACAACCCTGAAACTTCGCTTATTATTACTGAGTAAAACGAAGATTTTCACGAAAATAAAATAAAATTTCTTCTTCAGATAGAAAATTTTACCAGATTATCTAGTAAATTTTCATGTGTAACAAAATACGCAAAACTTAAATTTAAAAAATATATAATATCAGCGAAATTTTACTGTGCATTTTATTATTTTATGCCTTTCAAAAATGTCTATAAAAAAGTATCGTCTTTATAACAGTTATTTTAAGATTTATTATAAAATTTAATGAGTTTTGTAGGAAAATGTATTGTGCTCGCGGTACAAAATTATCGTGCGCGCTGCCCTTATTGTATAGTACAATTTTAGCTACGTATTTGAAATTTTCTGTAACGTGAGTTAAAACAAAACTTGTCGCATACGAATTATTATGCTTTTCTCACTTGTCACCACATTGAAATATATCACGGTAATTTTTACCGTGAAATTCACGACAAAAGTTACTTTTTAATTCTCTCCGTGTAAGCGAAGTTTCAGGGTTGTCATCTGGTTAGCGTTACTGCACGGTAATTTTTAACATTTAATTCTCTCCGTGTATGATTAATATACGTATAAAGGTATTGTAAACTCGAGCAATTTTTAATTTATATTTACCTAATTTCTCCAAAATAAAAAATAATCCCAGAATAGGGGCAACATGATCCGGGGGATCATCTTGTCCATACCCTAGAGATTATCTTGAACACCGGAGTGTCCGAGATGATCCTTCTCCAAGGTTTGAAAAAAAAAATGAAATCTTTTTATTGAAACCCTAATAAATTGAATATTTCGAATATGCCAATCGTAAGATAGATAAACATGCCAGTAGTAAACGCATTCAGATCTTAATTATGTTGAATTTCTTTAAAATTACGTGCCATTCGCCCTCAAGGGCATCATCTCGTACACCTTTCCTCCAATCATCGATCGTTCGAAAACACGTATTCTCATAAACAAGCATAAAAAAAAAAAAAATTGTTCGAAAACGTCTGTTAAACATGACGATTATTTTACAACGAACCATTTGGTAAAAAGTGTTTGTGGCTCGATGCATAAGCATAGGGCGCCTCCCCCTCGTCCTTCATCCCCAACGACCAACTTTAACGAGCCTGCGATATATATCTGCGCGAAATTATCGGAGAAATTCGAGAGCCTCCGTTACGATGAATTCCCCCAAGATTATTCGATCCGTAACATTAGCTGATAACCAAAACAAATTTTCCAAACGTTATCATTCGTCCCCTTCCATCGTACTACCCTCTGCCAATCCTCATCCCTGTACGATTGAGAAGGGCCAGGGAAAAGGAACTCGTCCATTACGATGATTTGCCAAGTTCGAGACGCTCGCGCGTATATCAGCTCGGATCGTTACGGCGCGGAAAGAAAAAAAAAAAAGAAAAAAAAATCATCGTGAAGACGAGAGGTGTACGGAATACTCGCGCGAAGTGCACACATCAGCAGCGGTGGAGCGCGCCCCCTCGAATTGAAGTTGGGTCAACTTTTTCGGTCCTAAAAGCTTCCCCAAGCCGGATGGTGACTCAAACACGGGCCAAGAGACAAAGGTCCACAGACGTAACAAATGAGACAAAGAAGTGGGATGGAGGATAAGGGCTAAAGAGAAAGAGAGAGAGAGAGAGAGAGAGAGAGAGAGAGAGAGAAAGAGAGGATGCTGCTGTGTGGAAAGTTGGACGTAACGTGCCGCGGACGAGACTCTCGCCCAAGGGATCTCCAGCATACACATACATACACATCTACACAAAGTACATACACATTTATGTGCCTTCTCCTTAAACTCCCTCTTCTCGTGCCAGCTTCCGCAACGTTCTCGACTTGATTGTCGCAGATCTTATTATCCCCGCCCTCATAGTCCAACGAGTTGCTGTGTATGGTGCGACTATACGTTTCCTATGGATGTGCCATCATCCATTTCTTAAACTGCACAGGTATACCTATCCACACGTAAACACGAATACATGTGTATACGTAACCGTGTGTTTGGGTTAGCCCCTGAGGCTATACGAAGATGCTGAATATATAGAAGCGGTCCTCCTCACTCCCTCGGTACATCGACTCTTGCCACGGAGGCTCGCACAACGGCTAGAGTCACAGCCCGAGGCTAAACTTGTTAGCGCTAATGACGGGGTTTCGATCCGCAAGATGCCACCATCACGCGCGTTCCCAGCAGCTCCTCATCTTCCGCGGACCATCCTCCATCTTGGGTCACGTTTTCTGGCGGCCACGGAAAAAAAGAAGAAAAAAACAAACGTACTGTGGTCTTCTCGTTGTCAGTGTCCCATTGCCTGATAGTGCATAGTGGATTGGTTGGATTGTGAACGGGCAGGTAAGTGCCGGAATTCATGCAAATAAAGTTCGTTTGTTTGGGTTTCTTTGGGTTCATGGAAATTTATATTTTAACTTCATTTTAACTTCAAATTTAAAGATTCATATTTTAATTTCATACGAAAAAAAACTTAAGGCGGGATCCTGAATTAGCCGGTTCGAAAAATCGATATTTTGAGGAATTTTTTTCGGGTAAAAAAAAAAAGCAAGTTTAGCGAAATTTTCAGATTATTTTATTACATGTCTGAACATAAGAAAACAATTTTTTTTAAAGAAAAATATCAACAGGCAACCGATTTTTATGCACATTCGTGCCACTGCTGTTTCCATGCGGCGTGACAAATGGAGCTCGTAATTTTCATCTGAAACAAAAAAACCAAAAACCATTTTAATTGTGACATATTTTTCTTCTATATGAACTAAAAAAAACGAAAAAAAATTTGAATGTTTTTTCGGGTTTGAAGTAGAAAATGTGCTTTTTGTGAAAAAAAAATTATTTCAACTTGCTAAAAAAATTGTTAAGAACTTGTTTTTCGACAATGTTTTTAGTTCAAATAGAAAAGAAAACGATACTGAAGCGAACAAGCTTTGGTTTGTTTCGATTGGACTTCTAGTTTTTTTGTAATCAGATACGCCAAATTAGAAAAATCGTAAAAACGAAAACTCGAGAAAACGGGCGCCCTAACTGCCCGAGCGCCCGTATACCTGCTCGACACTCCACTACGTTCAGTGCTGTATCTTTGGAAATATTTCGAATTGGGCTATAAAACTTTGTCTAGACATTCTTAGATACATCAGGAATAGATTTAAACAATAAAAAAAGAATCGATTTTTTGGACCTTCTAATTCAGGATCCGGCCTTAATGAAAAATCATATTTCGCTTTAGCGATAGTCAGTCGTGCCAATGGCAGAAACTTTGGGTGTGGTCAAGTCAATCGGTTATTTTTTCTCGAATAAAATTGCAACATATTTATATTTAATTGCAAAAATGCTATCAATATCATTTTCAACATCACGCGTGAGAAATGCCCGATAATAATTCATGTTTACGTAAAATTTTATTCGCAAGAAGTTGGCAGCCTGCTGAAAGCTTGTATTTTCATCCGCACTCTTGCAGCCAAGGAACATTATCGAAACTATGTAAGTTTTGAATTCACCATAAACGGAAATCGCCAATGAAGCATGGGAAAAAGATAGCATCGGGTCTTCAAGGATCTGCAAACGATACCCAAAGCTAAAATACGAAGAGAAACGCGACAGCCCGTGCAGAAATATTGTATTGTCATGCATAAAGTCCGATTCGGACTAGGATTCTGATTTCTCAATCGAGATCCAATCGGATCGGATCAGGGAGCGAAATGTAACACTCGCAAATCGGATTCCAGCCAGATATCCTCATTCGGAACTATTAAGGCGGGCAAAGAGTCTTTAGACTCAGATCTGGATCCTTTAACTTACTCTAATTGTGAGAAAGATCGGGATCCGGTTGACTTACTCTGAGAAATTTCTGTACGTGAGGGCCTCAACGTCAGCTACCCAAAAGTCAATACTTCAGAATTGACAAACACCGATACGCGTAGCCATTGGAGCGTTGGACGGATTTTTCATCCCTCTCAGGGATAGCCAAAGAAAAACGCTCGTGCTATCACGTGATCAAGGACGCGATATATGGGCGGCCAAGGGGAAAAAAGTGATTTCTACCGATATAAAGAATACCCGTATGTACTCACTCACGAATCCGTTCGTACGTAACGTTGTTATTCGTTCGAAACGAATATACGTAGGGGTGAGCTAGACGATCTGTGTTGCTATACCGTAAACGACGTTGTCCATATATATATATATATATGTGGATATCTACATATATATAGTGTACTCGCATAGAGCGGGGGTGGAAATCGCGACGGTAGGAAAATGACCATTAGACCGGAAAACGAGGTAGAATCATGGAAGAGGAATAGCGAAAGCGAGAGAGAAATAAAGACAGAGAGAGAGAGAGGGGGGAGAGAGAGAGAGAGAGAGAGAGAGAGAGAGAGAGAGAGAGAGAGAGAGAGAGAGAGAGAGAGAGAGATAGAGAGAGAGAGAGAGAGAGCAAGCAATGGCGTCGGGCGTCTAGAAACAAACGACGCCCGATAGCGAGTGAACAAGCAGTGAATCACCCAAGCACTTGTTTACCAAGGGAATCAGGATTCAGGGATGGCCCGTGTGCGCGTTCCAAGTACCGGAATCTAAAACCTCCCTTCCGCCATTCACCCTCTCTTCATCCCTCTAAAGCTTCGCGGAGAATGAAGCCCTGCTTTCCGCTGCCATACCTACCCCCTTCTCCAGGCACTCTCTCTCTCTCTCTCTCTCTCTCCTCATCTCTCCGATCCTCATATTCATCCCGAAGCTCAACGTCTACCAGTGTCGTATCAACTCTCATATCCACCACCATCACCAATCCCTCTCTGTAGGTATTCGCGCTTAGACAGCCTCGTAGGAATCATTTGTCGCGCCCTTTTGGTGTGTATGTGCGCCGAAACGTCGGCAAGAGTCGAGTGGATGAAGAGGAACACCCCCTCGCGCGCCGCTTTTGTAGCACTCCGGAATGGCTAAATGTAATTCGGTTAAAAGGGTTTTAGCAATACAATGCATATAAACATGAGTGCCTTCTTCGCTCTATATGCTGGCGGTTTGCTGCTCAATCTCTCTCACTCTCTCTCTCTCTCTCTCTCTCTCTCTCTCTCTGCTCTCTCTCTCTCTCTCTCGTCTCTCCTCTCTCTCTCTCTCTCTCTCTCTCTCTGTCTCTCTCTCTTTCTCTCTGGCTCTCGCCCTCTCTCTTTTGCCAACCCTTCTCTCGTGTGCGGCTCTTCTATCTCTGGATTGTCCCTTCGCCCCGCGGAAGTCGGCAACCACCCCTTCTTGACTCCACATCCCTCGTCGTTCCAACCGACTAGGACAATCCACCGTACACAGGATAGCTCGCCGGGTATGCGATATACGAGATTCAAGCCGCCATTTACAACCGAGTCGAGAGCTAACTCGTTCAAGGTAGTAGTCTCGCCAAAGCGTTTTTCTATAGATTTTTTCTTCTTCTTTAGTTGCGAGGACCCATTCAGAACACTATTAAATGATTACTTGCAAAATTTCAAAAGGATTCACCGTTCCGTTTCCGAGATATTGGGCAATCAAAGATTTCACGGTTTTACACGCACGGAGAGAATTAAATGTTAAAAATTACCGTGCAGTAACGGTAACCAGATGACAACCCTGAAACTTCGCTTACACGGAGAGAATTAAAAAGTAACTTTTGTCGTGAATTTCACGGTAAAAATTACCGTGATATATTTCAATGTGGTGACAAGTGAGAAAAGCATAATAATTCGTATGCGACAAGTTTTGTTTTAACTCACGTTACAGAAAATTTCAAATACGTAGCTAAAATTTTACTATACAAGAAGGGCAGCGCGCACGATAATTTTTACCGAGAGCACAATACATTTTCCTACAACACTCATTAAATTTTATAATAAATCTTAAAGTAACTGTTATAAAGACGATACTTTTTTATAGACATTTTTGAAAGGCATAAAATAATAAAATGCACAGTAAAATTTCGCTGATATTATATATTTTTTAAATTTAAGTTTTGCGTATTTTGTTACACATGAAAATTTACTAGAAAATGTGGTAAAATTTTCTATCTGATGAAGAAATTTTATTTTATTTTCGTGAAAATCTTCGTTTTACTCAGTAATAATAAGCGAAGTTTCAGGGTTGTCGTCTGGTTACCGTTACTGCACGGTAATTTTTAACATTTAATTCTCTCCGTGTATTATTACTGAGTAAAACACAGATTTTCACGAAAATAAAATAAAATTTCTTCTTCAGATAGAACATTTTACCAGATTTTCTAGTAAATTTTCATGCGTAAGAAAATACGCAAAACTTAAATTTAAAAAATATATAATATCAGCGAAATTTTACTGTGCATTTTATTATTTTATGCCTTTCAAAAATGTCTATAAAAAAAGTATCGTCTTTATAACAGTTATTTTAAGATTTATTATAAAATTTAATGAGTGTTATAGGAAAATGTATTGTGCTCTCGGTAGAAAATTATCGTGCGCGCTACCCTTCTTGTATAGTAAAATTTTACCTACGTATTTGAAATTTTCTGTAACGTGAGTTAAAACAAAACTTGTCGCATACGAATTATTATGCTTTTCTCACTTGTCACCACATTGAAATATATCACGGTAATTTTTACCGTGAAATTCACGACAAAAATTACTTTTTAATTCTCTCCGTGCGTGTTCTTATGGGGAGCAGTGGAAAATTTCACATTCCACGCAATAACTTCGAAACTTTTGTACAGATTTAAAAAAAAATTCTCAATTACAGAGCAACGTATGACACATTTTCTTTTTATTAAAAAAATAAAAATAGGGTAAAAATGGATACTGACATTAATTTTTTATTTTTTTTTCATCAAACTCGAAAAAACGCATGCAATTCAGGCCTCTAGAATAGAATACCTCGTTGATAAGTTTGTACAGGCTCATTTCCTTAAAGTACGAGACCAATCAGTACTCTGTCAAGTCAAGAAATGGGAATTCTTTTATAGCCCTGGTATTCCGAGCCCGATTTCGATGTGAAAGTTTCGCGTTAGTTTGTGGTAGAAAATGGCCGAAGAACCAAAGACACCATCTTTTTTTTTTGTTTTTAATTTGATCGAAGACTCCCACCTTCGTTCTATAAGTATATAACGTTCGAACTCGTCGAGGGTGCGCGATCGGTCGCTCGTGACGTTTTCAAGCATGACATCCTCGGTCACCCGCCCCCCGGACGGAATCTCTAACGGGGAATTAGCATGTCATAAATACCGATGTGGATCCGCTCTGCGGTTCCGTATATGCGCATTTGTGTTCACGATACTCTGCTACATCGATTGACACTTTACGCATCGTTTGTCGGAAAATAGAGGCATCGTTGATGACACAGGGAGACCAGATCACGAGAGTCCGAACAGCTCTTGGGTAAAAATTCTTGTGTAAAACAACACCCGGTCCACTGCAAGCTCCGTTCCGTGCAGAATTTTTTCGAGCATTCCCCAGACTCTAAACTGTCGGAATTTTTTTGTTCGCTATTAACTGGAATACGTCTATTTGATTTTTTTTTTTAATTTGGATTAATTCGATTTTTCGCGAAATCAAATTTTTCCTATCGCATTGCATTATTAACAGCATTATTCATGGTCACCCTGGGTAGAATCGACCCGTTGATCAATTTTTGGCGTAAATATATAATAGTTCCCGTCTTCGAATGGAACTGTATTCACCATCTTACCTGGAGTTTGAAGTATCCTCATACCATCAAATTTACCCTCTTTACATGTCGGAATAAATGCCTTTTTTGGAACGCGAACTATGCTACTAATTTTTTTCCCAAAAGTGGCATACACGGAGAGAATTAAATGTTAAAAATTACCGTGCAGTAACGGTAATCAGATGACAACCCTGAAAATTCGCTTATTATTACTGAGTAAAACACAGATTTTCATGAAAATAAAATAAAATTTCTTCTTCAGATAGAAAATTTTACCAGATTTTCTAGTAAATTTTCATGTGTAACAAAATACGCAAAACTTGAATTTAAAAAATATATAATATCAGCGAAATTTTACTGTGCATTTTATTATTTTATGCTTTTCAAAAATGTCTATAAAAAAGTATCGTCTTTATAACAGTTATTTTAACATTTATTATAAAATTCAATGAGTGTTATAGGGAAATGTATTGTGCTCTCGGTAAAAATCATCGTGCGCGCTACCCTTCTTGTATAGTAAAATTTTACCTACGTATTTGAAATTTTCTGTAACGTGAGTTAAAACAAAACTTGTCGCATACGAATTATTATGCTTTTCTCACTTGTCACCATATTAAAATATATCACGGTAATTTTTACCGTGAAATTCACGACAAAAATTACTTTTTAATTCTCTCCGTGTATCTAAGGAGTATCACGTCCAAATTTTAGGTAAAAATGTTGAAAATACACGGAACTATGATTTTTTGAGCGAAAAAAGTGTTTTTTTTTTTGCGTTTTCACTTCTTTATGATTTTTTTTAAACCTGTCGCCATTTTATTTCTTATAAAAAAAATTTTCCTACATCATCTAGAAAGTTCAAAGCATGTTTTGTAATTTTTTGAACCACTTCGGACGTACAGTTTGGTCACAATACTTTTTTGAAAACTGACTGGTTAGAAAATGAGAAGTGTTAAAGTTATTTATTTTTAATATATTTATTCAAATCAAGATCTATTTAATATCGTCTTATAACCAAATATTCCTATTTATTCCTAATAAATCTGTGATTTGCTTTCATCTGGTGGTATAAGACAAAAGAGAGAGACGAAAAAATGGTACACGATTCAGTCTCTCAAAAATCTCATGGATTTGTTTTCATTAGAAGACTGTTGTGAATATTCTGCAGTCGAGGAAAATGGTTAGTCTTTCTATACATAAATAGTCGCGCCTGTTAATAAAAGGCACGACGATACCTTTCTATTTTTACTTTCCAAATAACAGCTTTGTAAGTTAAAAAAGAAAGAAAAATAATTTAACCTTTTTTCACCGCACTTTTATGTCATGAACCTATATTCCTTTCTCGTATTCATGCGATACATCCTGTTTTTATCTTTATTTATTTAATTTGAATATATTTAATATTAAAAAAGACTAGCTTGAACAAATAAAAATAAATATATATTTGAAACAAATAGGGTCGTAGTAGGCTGTGCGACAAGGAAAAAAACCTATTTTATTTAAATAGATCCTATTTAAATTAAACAATTTTTTTTTTGACACTGTACAACACCCAACGTCAATACACGAAAGTCTGGATTTCCCAACCGGAAATGATAGCGTTTGCCAACGCCACATTGGAATGCCAATGAAAATTTACTACAATAAAAAAAAAAACAACCTTTTTCTCATTAAATATTTTATTATATAGGAACTTGTTGCGATACACGTTGTTTTATATACCTCTATACGCTTCGTGGTAACATTCTAAATTAACACGAGAGAGCCTCAATTACAATATAACTAATGTACTATTTACAAACGCGGACTTTTCAGACGTTATTGCTGGATCACCAGTCTCTCTCTCTCTCTCTCTCTCTCTCTCTCTCTCTCTCTCTCTCTCTCTCTCGAACTCGCGGTAAAACTTCTTTCGTTCTCTTATTTACAACGCGCTGATGAGCATGACCGAAAAAAAAAGAAATGCAAAAAACAAAACAAAAACAAAATTAAACCACGTATGGACGATAGAGAGGTTCCTGCAGTTCGCTGATACTTCTGCTCGAGCTGTCCACATGAGAGGTGTCACGTGACTCCTCATTCAGTATCGTCGTGGCGTTATTGCCGCGAGTCTCGTTCTCCACCATTCCCTGTTCACTTTCCGTGCTCCGACGAATCCCGGATATACCGGCGCTGTTGTCATCGGTACTCTTACCGGCGGTGCTACCGGAACTCCTTGCCTCCTGTTGTGCCTTTTTGCTTCTCTTCCATTTCATTCGACGATTTTGGAACCATATCTTCACCTGATTGAACAGAGGAAAGTGGCTTTTTAGGAACTAATCACTTTTGAGCAAAGTCATGGTAATAAAAAAAACAATTGATTATGTGAGGTAATGGAAATTTCCGGAAGATAGGTGGCCGAAGAAGTGTTTGAAAGAAAACGCCGCGGAGGGATATTAAATGCAAATCCATCCAAATGGAGACTAGAAATGAAGGGAGCCATGGAGGTGGTAGGAGTGGGAGCAATATGGACCAGAAAGGAAGATATCGAGGAAGTACGAAAAATAATCAAAAGAGCTATACAAAAAAACCGGCCACCCGATTAGAAATTTTGATCAGGCAGCCTGAAGACTGATCCAGCCGCTATCATGCTACGGTCTGGAATACTGTAATGAGGCACGCCTGATCGGTGCCGGATGCCGGCCGGATCGGTGAAACCGTAGTACGGGACTAAGAAGGCTACCTTACTGCGGCCTGATCAGGGTGCATTTTTACTCCCGTAAATCAGGCAATACGGATATGGCCCTACTAGGGCTTGACGTGATAAGGCCCTATTGGGGCTTGCCTTACAACTGCCTCAGCAATCCATCAACGCACATAACCTCCTATATCCTACGTCGAAATTTTCATTCAGCAGCATATTATCTTTGAAGTTTTTACGTTTTTGAAAGGTGTTGAGGATTGTGATAAAAAAAAAAAAAAAAACGTAATGCAGCTCGGATGCGTGTTAAAAGATTCCGCTGTATTTCGAAATCTCAAAGCACAGTACAAAATCTGTCATCGTCGTGTGAACGAGATATGTATAACCTAAAAATATATATGGACGCTTAATACGTTATTAATGCTTAAATTCCTAAAAAAAAATATTTTTCACCAAGTTCATGTCCGGAAAAAACCAATTTAATTGTACAATAAATTGTACCAAAAGATTCATAAATGTAAGTAATCGTGTTTTTCTTTCCGAAAGAAAAACGTTCAAAAATGGCAAATTTTTCGTCGTCTACGTTTATTTCCCCCCCCTCAACGTTAGCCTGTTGTGGTCGCGAGCCTCCTTGATTTTAGATTCGAACAGGGCACTGCCGAGGGTGGATGACCGTAGCAAGGATAGGAAAGAAAAAAGAAAAGAGTTTTGGCGGCGCTGCACCACCGTGATAAATTTATGAGAGGGCAGGGAACAAGAATGAGGAAAAATCGAGGCAACGAAAGAACGAGCAGTAGGAGGGTGAAAGCACACGGAGGAGAGAGACTCGATTTCCCTCTGCTCTACCCGTTTTTCATGAGTTGAATGTAAATCTGTCGGACAACATATCATATACGAGCCGACGGCGTACTTTTGCTCCCTCCTTATGGCTCTTGCCAACACCCACACCTTTCCAACGTACACGTCTATAGCGCTACACACGTGTGCATATTTATGCATGTGAGTTATACAATCCGTTTGCACCGTATTAGTGAGAAATATACCTCTCTCTCTCCTCTCTCTCTCTCTCTCTCTCTCTCTCTCTCTCTCTCTCGCTCTCGCTCTCGCTCTCGCTCTCGCTCTCGCTCTCGCTCTCGCTCTCGCTCTCGCTCTCGCTCTCTCTCTCTCTCTCTCTCTCTCTCTCTCTCTCTCTCTCTCTCGCTCTCGCTCTCGCTCTCGCTCTCGCTCTCGCTCTCGCTCTCGCTCTCGCTCTCGCTCTCGCTCTCTCTCTCTCTCTCTCTCTCTCTCTCTCTCTCTCTCTCTCTCTCTCTCTCTCTCTCTCTCTCTCTCTCTCTCTCTCTCTCTCTCTCTTTTCTCTCTATCGCTTCCCCCTGAACACGTACGAAGACTATACGGTACCCCGTCCCCATAATTCATCGCACCTCGCACACACACACACACCCACACACGGACGATTCCCTCTGCCGTGTTATACGCATCGCAAGCTCACCAAAACCTCCCTTCTTTCGCGCGTCTCGAGAAACGCGGCAACGGAAAACCTTCGTCACATCTCTGTGTATACAAATGTCACAAATTCTTCACCTGCCGAAAAGAGTCCCCCGCCGGAAAGAAAGAAAAAAAAAAAGCTACAACTTATGGACTTGCGATATCGAGGCGTTTGAAAAGTCCGCATTTTTCGTTTCTTCAGCTATAGTTATCCGAGGTACGTATGAAGAGGTGGGTAAAAAAAATCATGAATTTTGACCGTCGAGTTTCAGAGATATAGCGATTTAAGGGATCAGTCCACTTTGGAGCCACGAAAAAAAGGCTATTTTCGCGATTTTTTTTTTGAGAATTTTATAAAAGATATGAATATAAAAGTTGTTGGGCTTGATAAATAAAGTCTTGAAATGCATAAAAAAAAATGTTTTAATTCATGTTTTTCATAGTATAAACTTCAAACGCGTTTTTCTCGAAACAACGTTTTCAAAATCTAGCTCCATCGTATCTCTAAAACTAATAAACCGATTCTTTTGAAATTTGAACCACATATTGTAAACATGATTCGCAACAAGATGACCCTCGATGGTTTTAAAATTTTGATTTTTACTCTTTTTTTTGTTGCGAAAAACTGTGAAAAAACGCGTTTTTTTTTACTTTTTTCGTTTTTGATCTGCCATTTTTTTATTTTTTGATAAAACTTTATATCCGAGGGTCATTTTGTAGCTGGTGTCATACTGAATCTAATGGGCTTTGATTTTTTTGTTTCAGACAAGCCGTTGCCGAGTTGTGATGGAGCTACCTAGCCCACCTATTTTTGAGGCGTTACGTTAAACTATAGTTTTTGTACTTAAAAATGAATAAAAATGAATTAAATTTTTTTTTTAATGTATTTCAAGACTTTATTTATCAATCCCAACAACTCTTATATTCATATCTTTTATAAAATCCTCAGAAAAAAAATCGCGAAAATAGCCTTTTTTCGTGGCTCCAAAGTGGAGTTAAATGTTTAATAAATTTGATCAATTCAGTTTCATCAAGCGTTTTTAATTTGGCACAATAGTAATCAGAGAAACTATTATCACACGTTTATACTCAGTTTCATGATTTTTATTTAAGAAATCTAAGCTTGTTTTCCAGTAAATTAAATACAGTTGATATGCCAATGGATTTATGTAAATTAAAGATTATATGTTTAAATTTCGAGCGGCCCCCAGCTTTTATTGATAGTCACATATAGGTGGCTTGGTAAAAAAAATTCTTTTCTACTTTTTAGTACATCAAATAAAAGCTTGTTTTTTTAAATATTTTTTTATAGATAAATTATTTTCTATTTTTTACTATTTAATTGATTTTACTAGAGTTCTGAAATTTTTGCAAAGAGGGATTAATCCTTCCAAACGAACCGGTGTTATTATTGATTGATTGTCAGGAGAAATCCTGGAGAACAGTGATACCTATCGGACATCTCACAGAAAGTCAAGTTAAACGAAAGCTTGTAAAAAAATGGGCTATTAATGTAACCTCAGACGTCGTATGAACTTGATAAGCCACTTTCAATTTTTTTTTCCTCTGAAACTATTCGTCCAATTTTTTCGTTTACTTTGTCTATGCTATCTATGTAAAAAAAAACCGATATTTCAATATTTTTTTCCAAAGCTCCGGACTCAAAACTGAAACATTTATCATGACCATAAAGTTCAAAAACCAATCAAAGCCGCCCCATTTTAGGTCCCCTCCTCAAGAATTTCCACAGACGCTCAATATTGTATATAACAGTGATTAAAAATTTCTTAAATCGCTCAAACATCGAATGAAATTAGAAACTGAGAGCAGGCAAACGCGACGAAATAACTCAGACTTTCCACGTGTGTGTTTGCCCGAGCAATCCGTCAGAGCTCTCTCGCGCAAAGCTTTCCCGAGAGTTATGTTTAAGTTCTTGAAGTATAGAAGCGAAGAGAGATTCGAAAGGACGAGAGGGGCGCGCGGATTATTCGAGGATTTAGCTCCGCGACGTTCCTCGTGCTCGTACACAAGTTCCGTCTGTGTTCGTGTCGAGTGTACGATGCATGATGCTTTTTTTTTTTTGACGTCAAACGTTCATTATATGCGTTCATAGGCGAGTTTGCGATACCACATGCGAGAAATTCCGTGTCAACTCAGGCACGGATGTGTAACAGAGCTATGTTGATCGACAGTGGAGTACAAGGGTAGGAAATAACAATTAAAAGCCAGGATAGATCGATACCTGAGTCTCGGTGAGCATGAGGGAAGTTGCCACCTCGAATCTCTTCGGCCTGCTGAGGTACTTGTTCTGTCGGAATTGCTTCTCCAGCTCCAGAAGTTGTTGGGAGGTGAAGGCGGTCCTGGGTCGCCTCGTTTTGCCGAGAAGTGCGTGCTGCGCGGCGCAACCTTCGATCAATGCAAAAGTAGCGAATTAAAAAACGCGCTGCCAAGTGGTCAGCCATTGAAGTGGGGCTTGGTTGTTGTTGCTGCTCGTGAAACGAGAGACTAAGGGCCATCATCCACCAAAGCGGAGATACGTAGAGCTAGAAAAAAAAAACAACCAATCAACTGCTGAATTCATGTCAGTACTGAATACCCCATGTACTGAAGCTGAGCGGGCCAATTCTATCGGCTGTTCTTTTATAGCTTAGCACATTTCCACTTTGATGGATAATGGCCCTGAAGCAAGCAACTCAAGGCCCCCGGAGGCTAAAGAAAATACCACAATGGTCTGCAATTTGAATTTACGCGGTAAAAATCCGATACAGCTCCACTTCATCTTACCGGGTAAGATGAAGTGGAGTAGTCCATGAAGTGGAGGTCCTTCGGACCTTGTGAAATGGATCGTCCCGTGCAGAAATATTGTCATGGATACAGTCCGATTCGGACTAGGCTTCTGGTTTCTCAATCGGAATCCAGTCGGATCCGTGAGCGAAATGTAACGCTCGGAAATCGGATTCCAGCCAGGATCCTAATGAGAAAACGTCCAGGACGCTGGACGTTTTTTGAAATAATTTATTCAAGGATCTTGATAACGATTAGATAAAAATTCGTTCTACGGTATAACTGTTAATACTTATATATTTTAATAACAGAACTTCGCACAAAATTCTTTATATTTAATAAAAAATTGTCGAAAAAAATAATATATCGACCTTGAAAGACTTATACTTCCTGGAGAAAAGTGATATAGGTTATTTATTCTAATTATATTTATATACCACAATCATGCTTTCCTCGCTTTTTCGTGCGTATAAACGGTACGTAAAAGAGGTATTTTACGTCCTAGGATTTAAAAATTGTGAAATGTCGTGAAAGAATGTCGAACAAAATTCTTTACATTTAATTAGAAATTACGAGAAAACAATATATAGACCTTGAAAGAATTATATCTCCTGTAGAAAAGTGACATAGTTTATTTATTCTAATTAATTATATTTAGATTAAGTGGTGATCGTTGGAACTAAGAAAGTGTGTATTTAATTTGCTAAGAATAATATATTTAATACGTATTTAAAATTCTTGACACGACGTCTCCGTCTTGTGCTACGTAGTGGGCGCCATCTGGATTCCAATGAAGATATCCCGTCTAGGGAATCCGTATGATATCCCGATCGGGATCCGATCGAAACTTAGGTATGCCTAAGAAATTTCTACACGAGATTGGCCCTTGTACTAAAGAAGGTTGAAGACCCCTGTCCGAAAGGCTTTTCAATGGATAAAGTGTCGCAGAAAAGCTATCAACATGAAACATCCTCCACCTAGGCTGTTCCGCGGATCTAGCGACCACCTTCCAAGCTTAGATGGATCTTAGATCCTATTAAGGATCTTAGATCCATCTAAGGGCCATCATCCACCAAAGCGAAGATGAACGGAGCTAGAAAAAAGCAACCAATCAACTGCTGAATTCATCTGCATCGAAACTAATCGAAGTGATTCTATTGGCTGTTCTCTTCCTAGCACAGCACATTGGCACTTTGTTTCATGATGTCCCTAAGAGGTTTCCAATAGGTCCTGTACCGCAAAAATACTATCCACCTTAAACATATCCTTCACCTCGGTTGTTCCGCGGATCTCGCGATCACATGTGACATATGATGACACATACAGCAGCTAAGATTCCTTGGGTTCAGCCCATATGTATTATTCATACGGCTAGGTTAACTTCCAGTCTGTCCGTCCGCGCGTGACCGTAGCCGCACATACCATCCCCTCATGATCCAATAAAAATCATTGGATGCTAATGTAATTATCGCTCGCGTAAATCCCTGTGGGTTACGGATAGATGTGCTCAAGCAGGGGGAGAGACGGAGAGATTCCCCCGTTGCCTACAAATGGGGGATGAGAGCTGAAACGATTCAGGGGTTAAAGGAGCCCCGGTGATCTCCAAGCCAGGCATGAACGAGGGGTTGGCTCGAATCGTCGATTGCGGGAGAAGGACAAGTGGTGAGGCGAGGGGGAGGGGGTTGGAAGGAAGGACGTAAGCACACCCCGACGCCCCTACAATTAGCACTGCGAATGACTCTCGTCACTCGGTATCCTTGTGCCGTCGCGGCACGAAACATTTAGCTCCCCCTCTCCCCTCTCCGAAACACCAGCATCCCCTGATCATCCAAATCCTCTGACGTAACCCTCAACTCCTCGCCATCTCATTCCCGTTTGTTGACGCGTCTTTTCCTCCACACTGGCTCATTGCTTTCAACTGTATAGCTGAAGCGCAAGTGGCCCACCGGCTGTTGGTGTTTGTACACATGGCGTGCCAAATTCGCTGCACAGCCCAATGATTATTTTTCGGTGTCCTTTAGGCTTTTATTCGTACAATTGCGGGCCTTGGGATCTTCTCGCCCAGTCAACGTGAGCCTGGAACTCAATTAATTGCTTCCCAAATTCGGCAAGGCTCGACTACAGGATTTTCAATTCTTCAGTAAGTTACTGGATAAAGTGTTTTACGAAACTGAGATTTTATACACTGAGATATATGCATGTTATTTTCAACCATTTTTTTTTATATTGATCCTGAGGGGATAATAATATTTTATACCTATATTTGATGCTGAATATATCAGTACTGCTAGTATTCGTATTTTTGTTGGCTCTGCCAAAGGCTCTGCAATTGTGGTTATAATATTGTGATAAATGATAAAAAATTAAAATTGCGCAGTTTGAATTTGTCTGACCGAAGACAGTAAGAAGTGTTTCCTCTCATTGAAGTGAAAAAAAAGTAACATTTCCTTAAAATTATTTTTGTTTAATTGTAATTTTGTTATAAGACGAGAAAAATCATGCTATATAATTGCGCTAATTGAAATTTAACAAATTGTTGCTGTAACACTAATAATAAATGCAATTTTGTTCTTAGACCGAAATTAGTCTAATATCAGGGACCGGCTTCGAGAGTATAACTCATAATATTAATTTCCAACTTCAAACTCAATCTAAGGAAAAATTGTTGGTATTTGCTAGACACGTCAGGGACGTAGAAGACAAGACATGATTCAAGTTTAATAATTCAAACCCGTATATAGATTGTAGTTGTGTTAATCATATTATGATTGCGGTATCAATAAACTATAGTGAATTTTACTATTCCCTCTTTTCCATGGACTTTTGTAGTAAATACCATGGACTTTTCTCTCTGTATAATTTATTAAATGTAAAGAATTTTTTTCGAAATTCTTTCACGACATTTCACAATTTTTAAATCCTAGGACGTAAAATACCACTTTTACGTACCGTTCAAACGCACGAAAAAGTGAGGAAAACATGGTTGTGGTATATAAATATAATTACTTTGAATAAATAACCTATATCATTTTTCTCCAGAACATATAATTCTTTCAAGGTCTATATATTGCTTTCTCGTAGTTTTTTTTATTAAATGTAAAGAATTTTGTTCGAAATTCTTTCACGACATTTCACAATTTTTAAATCCTAGGACGTAAAATACCACTTTTACGTACCGTTCACACGCACGAAAAAGTGAGGAAAACATGGTTGTGGTATATAAATATAATTACTTTGAATAAATAACCTGTATCACTTTTCTCCAGGCCATATAATTCTTTCAAGGTCTATATATTGTTTTCTCGTAATGTTTTATTAAACGTAAAGAATTTTGTTCGAAATTCTTTCACGACATTTCACAATTTTTAAATCCTAGGACGTAAAATACCACTTTTACGTACCGTTCACACGCACGCAAAAGATAGGAAAGCATGGTTGTGGTATATAAATATAATTACTTTGAATAAACAACCAATATCACTTTTCTACAGGAAATATAATTCTTTCAAGGTCTATATATTGTTGTTTTTCGAAATTTGTTTGGGTTTGTTTGGGTTACTTTGAATAAACTTTGAAATAATTACTTTGAATAAACAACCAATATCACTTTTCTACAGGAAATATAATTCTTTCAAGATCTATATATTGTTGTTTTTCGAAATTTCTTATTAAGTGTAAAGAATTCTGTTCGAAATTCTGTTATTAAAATATATAAGTATTGACAGTTATACTGTAGCACCAATTTGTCACATAATCGTTTTTCAGATCCTTGAATAAATGATTTCAGAAAACGTCCAGCCTCTTCAGCTGATACGGATCGGTATCTCCTGGTGATTTTAACATCAATCCCTGGGATCCGATTCGACATCGAATCTAGATCTTGTTCCAGAAGTTCGACATTCTAGCCTGGATGCAAAGTTTCCATTTGAATTCTGACCAGATTCCTCAATAGTTTCGGATAAGAATCCTGGCTGGAATCCAATTTGCGAGCGTTACATTTCGCTTGCGGATCCGATTCCACGTCCGACTGGATCCCGATTGACAAACCAGGATCCTAGTCCGAATTGGACTGTATCCAATGACAATACGTCCGTACGCTAGAAGCAAACGGACCAATGTGTCACCAGCCGATCCAACGACAACCAAACGCGTCAAGAAAACAAAAAAAAAAAAGAAAGGAAAATAAATAAAAGACCGGCTCGTTGATGGCGTTGCGAACCCTCCTTATGAAATAATAATAAGAGCTCCAATATATATTATGCATGTTGGATGAAGACAGGCAGGTTTCATCGAATAGCGGGCTTTTATGGGACTTGTTGTTATTTAGGATTGCAGCGTTTAGCGGGCTATTTGTCGTCGAGGATCGGGGTGTTGGTTAACCCCCGTGGTGCAAGCCATATGGGCAACCCCCTCCCCCTCACCCCCTCCCCCTCCCCGCCGCTACCTCGCCCTGACGCCGATGATCGCTCTTCTCGGCCGCCTGCCTCGTGTTGCATTGTCAAATTGTTAAGGTTCACGCGTATATGCTTCTTCACCCTAGATCCTATCGACCAATACATACTAATACTATGCTGCTAATTTACCCCTCGATGTCGGGGGGTATGTGTTGCGGCTGATTTATACTTATTGCTCGAATATTTTTCAATCTGCAAACTTTACACGCTTCCGATGTGAGGGAGCGAGGGAGGGGACCGCGGGCACTTTAGCCAAGTGGCACGCTAATAATATCACTAACTTGGTGGGTGGTCCTTGATCGTTGGAAAAGAAAAAAAAAAAAAAAAAACGAGGAGCAATTTATTCATTGCGCTGCGGATAAGTGAGCTAAAAAAAAAAACTATTTTTCTACTATTTTCAATGGATTTTTTGTTTACTTCTCGTAGGAATAAATATCGAATTTGTATTCAGGGGCTAACAATATTATACGTCGGTATGGATCACTAAAAAATGATAAAAAAAATTCAAATTCTTTTTGCAACTCGCCAAAAAAAAAAAAAACAATGTTCCTTTACTCAATCGTTCATTTTTTTTTCTGTCTCGATTTCGAACTCTATCCTGCGCTCATTCTCTTCGTTGTCGTTTGCTCTTTGAAACGCTGGTTGCTTCGTCGAGATCCGATAGTTTTTGGATTTTTGGCAAAATTTCAAAGTTCGCCCATCGCTTTTCGCCCAATTTTTTCATTTTAAGCAATTTTTCAAATGCACTTTTCGGGAAAAGTATAAGAGATGTCGGGATGAATCAAGCGGCGTTCTCTAAGTCTATGAAAGTCTTTTGAAAAAAAATCCTGATAAATTTATATCCCTCGAATAGAAGCGACGCCACGGCTGTTTGAAATTTTGCAATTTTGGCGATTTCGAAAAAGTTACCGAAGAGGCCTCTTTAAGGAATTTCGGGACACTTAACGTAATTATAACATTTGATTGAAATTTATACAGTAAATTCTTTGTCATATACTGAATGTACTCTTCAAATTTTTAATCGATCGTTTGCACCGTTTCTATCAAATTTATAATTGAAGAAACACCTCTTAACAATTCGTCTGTACACTTGGGCATTTCGTGTCCGAGCCAAAACTACTTTCGTACCGCGTTTGTTTGGGTTTGTTTAACAAAAAATATATGAAAAAATTGATTTTCCTATGATTTTATGATTGATACATTAAATTGAATGTTTCAAACACTGGCATGAATTTTTTCAAAAATTTTCGAATGTAATAATTGGATGACAAAACGGCAGGAGTTGAAATACCCACACGGAGAGAATTAAAAAGTAATTTTTGTCGTGAATTTCACGGTAAAATTTACCGTGATATATTTCAATGTGGTGACAAGTGAGAAAAGCATAATAATTCGTATGCGACAAGTTGTTTTTTAACTCGCGTTACAGAAAATTTCAAATACGTAGCTAAAATTTTACTATACAAGAAGGGTAGCGCGCACGATAATTTTTACCGAGAGCACAATACATTTTCCTATAACACTCATTAAATTTTATAATAAATCTTAAAATAACTGTTATAAAGACGATACTTTTTTATAGACATTTTTGAAAGGCATAAAATCATAAAATGCACAGTAAAATTTCGCTGATATTGTATATTTTTTAAATTTAAGTTTTGCGTATTTTGTTACACATCAAAATTTTCTAGAAAATCTGGTAAAATTTTTTATCTGAAGAAGACATTTTATTTTATTTTCGTGAAAATCTGTGTTTTACTCAGTAATAATAAGCGAAGTTTCAGGGTTGTCATCTGGTTACCGTTACTGCATGGTAATTTTTAACATTTAATTCTCTCCGTGCAGGCTTACAGATGGAAGGTACCGGAAAAACGTTTACAGAAGAAGTGTTAACATAAAGCATTTAACATTATGACACTGATGACGATATTTGTCATAATGCATTGCGTGATTTGACAGTTTTTCATAGCATTGTTAACATTTTTTTTTTACACTATTTCGTGCGTAAAATTCATCTGCCATTCAGCGATGAGCGTAGGCAGATAAAATATCTCCTTGTTTCAAAAAGGGTTTTTTTTTAAGGCGTTAGGCCACTCTAGGATTTTACAAAAATCGATTTTTTTTGTTAAAAATATACCTTAGTACCTGTAAAATGATATTCCAAAAGATTATGAGTGTGAAAAATCTCTAAGTACTCGATTTTCGAATTTTAGCGCAACCCCATCTACTAACTTTAAACGTGTTTATCTCAAAACTACATTTTTCAAGTCGGCCGGACTCATAAGTCAAACAACTTTCAACCGATTCACTTGAAATTTTAACTGTATATTTATAATTACATTTTCTGAGGCACTACCTAGGATTTTTTTTATTATATTGCATAGTTCCTTTTTTATAAACAATTTTTTGACGATTTTCTCATGGCATCTTATACTTTTTGTTTTAGAAATGTGCCATTTTGACAAAAAACAATATATCAAAAAAATCCTACGTACTTCTATAGCTATTCTTGTATATAATCGAAAGAACTTTAGTGTCTCATCATAACTGAAAAATTATAGGAGCTGTTGGTCCGGCCGTTGATCTTCCAGAAATAAAGGCGTCGTCGGAAAAATGCTGCACAGTCGCCATTTTGACATGTATCGCTGTGAAAAAATAATTTTCTATAGTCAATTACGTGTATAATAAAACCCCTATTTTCTAATTTCGATTTATTTTATGGTTTCGCTGAAAAAAAAATCACAAAATAGGCCCTTTTTATGGCCTCTAGAGTGGCCTAGGGCCCTAAGTCCAAGTGGCAAGAATGACTAAATAAATTCTCTTTTATTTTATAAATTAGAAAAACAACGCTCCGGTATATTTTTACACAAAAAATCATAATTTATATGTTAATAAAAAATATAT
>OZ010724.1:11209720-11257610 GCA_963932345.1 Ophion ventricosus
GGCACGGCTTCCCGCACCCCGTTGCCACTCTCGGACTAACTCCTCGAGAGATATCTGTACACATGCTGGTCACGTGGGACATGTAGCGCGAGAGAGGCGTATCGCTATTCGCCGAACGGTTGTATGGAAGCGAAGAGAGAGAGAGAAGGAGCGAGAGAGAAAGGGAGTCAGAGAGCAACGGATGAAAATAAAGGAGATCCGAGAATGGCGAAAATGCCTCGATGGACAAGCGTTTAATCTGGCTCTAATTGGGAAGTTAGCCATTAGGCTGCGTTGGTAGATGAAGAAGAGCTCCGAGATAGCCTACGATGCCTCAGGAGGATAACTTATCGGCCGCGCTTTTCGCACGGTACTTTCTCTATCGCGATACATATGGTCCCGCGCTGTCTACAAGGCTGGCCATTCCCGACGTCAATCAGCAGATCTTCTGTCTTATCGACCGCTGGTAAGATAAAGATTTTCCGGATCGGCAAGGAAGATTCCGTATCGCCAATCTCCGGTATTCTTCGCAGACGGCTGATATTTCGGAAAAAAGAAAAGAAAGACCTTCCGTTCTGTTGAACGACGAAAAACGTCTTTTTCTTCGTTTGCCCGAAATGTAATCCGTCTAGAAGAAAAATTTGGCCGTAGGATTTTTACCGACCGAACGTGTGAGCCATGTCCTTGAGAGCTCTGTAAACTTGGCGTTCCGACTTTAACTTTTCGATGTTTTTTATTTTTATTTGTTTGTGGGTCGTTTGTGGTTAATTGTGAGATCGATTAAAACGTTTGTGAGATCGTTATTCACTTGAAAAACGAGAATTGATCATCGTCGGTAAGTTACCGACCCGACTACCGGTGAGTGAGCGACTCGACTTTGCGTTTTCGAGGTTTTTTTATTATTTGAATCGTTTGTGGGTCACTTGTGGTTGATGTGAGATCAATTAAAACCGACGGTTAAAATAATTACCGGCGAATTCACTGGTAGTCGGGTCGGTAACTTACCGACAATTTTCAACTCTGATTTTTCAAGTAAATAACGGTCTCACAAACGTTTTAATTGAACTCACAATCAACCACAAACGTCCCACAATCGATTAAAAAAAAAACATTGAAAAGTCAAAGTCAATCTGCCAATTTACCACTAATTTTCAATTCTCATTTTTCGTGTAAATAACGGTCTCACAAACGTTCTAATTGATCCCACAACCAACCACATACGTCCAACGAACGGTTACAAATTAAAAAAACATCAATCCGTACGATACGTTCGATACCGACCTGTGGATGCTTATCTTTATCGACCGTCGGTAAAGCCACAGTTTCCGACGCCGGTAAGGACCTCCGACTTACCGATCGTCGGTAAGGCAAAAATCAATGAACGAGACACGCGAATTCGGTTTCTCGTTTATATTCTTGAACGACAAATGCACGGAGTAAATCGAATCGAATCAATAACGTACATGACGCACGTATAAATATCGTTATAAAATTATCAAACGCCTAAATTTAGTTTATAAATATATATATATATTGTACAGTGAAGATGAGAGAAGTTCTCGAAAGTCTTTGGAGGCTTTTTGCACGACAGTGCGCGCCAAAAGCCGAGATAACTAAATGTCTCACTCGGGTAGATCCGCAAGCTTTCCTTCCGCGCTTTTTTTTCTTCTGGATTATCGACACAAATGCCGTCATGAGCATTGTGCAGTCGCCGATCTGTCGATATTTCAGAATACGACGCGGTACTTTATCGCGGTTCTCGATATCTCGCTCTCGTCATCAACGTTGTCTGTACATAACCTCCCACCTCTCTCGCTCACTCGTTTCTTTTTTTTTTTAACTCTCTCCTCCTGATCCTTCGACGAGTTTCAACTCATCACTTTGTCGATCCAGGGCACGAATTTTTGTATGTTCGTGTAAACGCCCGGCAAGTGTTCGCGACCGCAGCCGATTCCCCAGGATACCAAACCTATGAGGACGTGCCTTCCCTCGACCGACATCGTCAACGGACCACCCGAATCCCCCTGCAACAATGTTTACGATACATTTTACACGGAGCCATTTTTCATTGCCGTTTGTTGCCACTAGTTCGTTTGGGGTTTACAGTGGGATCTCGATTTTCCATCAGTTGGGCAGGAAGCACTGGTAAAAGATCGCGTTACGAGCCACGGTCTTATAATACAGATCTTGAAACAAAGACGAATTTCATTGGTGCGGATCAGTACCGGAATAAATAGGAGTAATGGAGTTAGGCTCTACAGCGCATGCGTTACGTGTGGTAGAAAAGGAGACATAATGCGACTGTCTCGTGCTACGTCTTCGTTGCACAGTATACCCATCTATCGTCACGCATCTCGCGGCCGTAGTTCGCAACGCAGAACGTCATCATCACGTTCTTACACGCAGGTCTTGAAACTCCGCCAAACTTCCGGTGGTGGGGGAAGAGCGGCAACTAAAAAAAAACTTGTTTCTCGAAGCTGCTACTACGTGGCGTCGTTGTAGGTCTCTGACGTCGCGGCGGGTAATAAACATAACCTTTTATTCCTGTGATTATCTCGTGCTTGAGCGATCGACTGCGTACTATTAATTCTATTTTCCTTACTATTTGTATTTGTGATCGTGCCGTTGTTGAACAATTGTGCAAACCGCGAACATTAAGTCGTGGCGATCATGCCGACGTTATATGATATTGAAAAAGGAGTGACAATGAAGATTCACGGCAGAAAAAAATTGTAGGTCAGAAAAAAATATTAAATACTTAGGTTTGAACCCAAAAAGTCGATGTTACAAGTTAGATAACATACTGATGCGGCCAAATAGGCACTTTGGTAGAGAAGTTTAAACACTGATGCACGTTGAAAGCATTCGCTTAGGGATTGAGAGTTATTACGCTTCTGGTGTGTGGTATTGGAGGTTATGTTCATTTGACGATGGATTGATATGACGTGTGTGCTTTGATATTGCTTTAAAGTGGTAAATTGTATTAATTCGTTTAATACGCTCAGGTTATTAGAAAGAGATCGACAATCTGTTTTCATCTCTCTTCGAGATCACCAACCTACCGGTGGCGCCCTACTTGTCGCGGCTACGAGAGACAAACATTTTTATTTATCCGTACCAGCCAAATCGTCGGAGTCTCAAGACCCGTATGTAAGACCGTGGTCATCATTAAACGAACGTACCCCGACCACTGAAGTTTCCAGATGTGTATGTAAGACTGTGGTTCGAGCCGAGAGGTCTGGCTTGAGCCACGGTCTTACACACAGGTCTGCTGTTCTGTTAGAGACTGCAGACGCTGCGACCAACTGTTAGAGACTGCAGACGCTGACACCAACTCTTCGGTGAAATAAACAGAGTGGCGGGTAGAGAACGAGGATGAAGGGCAATGCAGAAAAATCGAAGCGATAGAAAATCGACGTCTCACTGTACGCTAAAGTTGATCCTGACCTGACAAGAATCACGTCCACCCTCCTTGTAACCAGCGCACAAGAAAACATCGTGAATTGTCTCCCGTCGACCCGCGGCCCTGAACCATCTCTGACATCGTTCGTTAGGTATGACCTGCGCAGATAAAACACATGACTGCCTGTTCAAGATGACAACGGGGCTCTTGTTTCGTCCAAGCTTTTCTCTTGTTTTTTTTTTTTTTTAAAGAAAATCATTTTAATTATCGCGCAAGGACGCGAATGATAATTGTAGAAAATCACCTCAACGTCGACCTCTTGGAGTACCGAAGGTGCCGAGCTCTGACCGTGACGGGTTCTTCCCCATCCGGCCACGGTCGCTGTACGACCGGATAATTTTAAGTTTCTCGCTGGCAGGCAGACCGGGACAATGTGTTGCTTGAAGGCCACGGCCCTTGAGAGCTTCACAAGTGCCACATCGTTACGAAAATCGGTCGGCGAATACTGCGGGTGTACCTCCTTGCGCTCGATATTGTACTCTTCGTGGAGTAACTTCTCACCCGAGTCTCTCACGTCCCATTCGCCCAGGCGCACTTTCAAATTGTTGTTCGGCGTTCTGTGCGAGATAAACGAACGTTGGTGAGAAAAGAAACACACGAATGAGCCGATTTAATTGTGACGAACATGTTTTTTCTTTCGGTTGACAAATTGCAAGGGTGCCTAGTCACTCAAGGGATTGTTTGAAATGTTTTTTTATTGGCTTAAATTATGTAAAATACTAAAAACTTCATATTCCTCTCATGTATCAACTTTGGTGTAAATATTCTTCAAAACAGCACGGCGTATTTTAGGATTTTTTTAAACAACCCCCTAATTAGGGATGCAATGTGGCGTTGAAGTTTGTATGGAAAAGTCGATTTCCCTGCGTTTCGTCTCAATGAAATTTGGAAGATACGTTCCTCAAAGGGCACAGAGATGCACCAAAAAGGATTAGCTTCTCGCATGGTCAACTATAATGTGGGCTTTTCGAGAGTATCGAATGTCTGAAACTTAAATGTGATTGCCGAAGACCACAAATCATACGATGTTGTCTACAGAACTATATTGCAAAGCCATACAGCCACAACAATGACATTGCACGAAGGTTGGCACTTTTATACTACTATTTCATTAATTGCCAACCCTTAGCTCAGCCAGTCAGTCTACCGTCGTGCCTGACAAATATAACACTCCACCTACTTTCTTTATTTCTTACTTTTTTTTCTCTCTTTGTTTATCTACACTCTGCATCAAATCTTAAAGTCCACGCGGACGAAGTGGCGGGCAAAAGCTAGTTATGTAATAAATTCTACCTGAAGTTTCATAAATGTCAAACGTTTTGTTCCTTTCCAAAAAAAAAACTATCAAAAATGCTATTTATTTCGTCGTACACCTGTATCCCCCCCCCCCCCCTTAAGGACCCCAAAGAGCAGAAAGAGAAAAAAGAAATACCGACGTTGCGACACAGTGAGCAGCCGTCACGACCCATCGGTTGTTCAGCAATGCTCCTCCGCAGGAAAGCTTCTTCGATAGGAAGCCCGACTTTATAATCGCCGCCTTTGAGAAACGAAAATGCCGTGTAGTAAATTAAAGTAGTCAATTTCGAAGACAGCGAAGAAAGATCAACCGGAAATAGCAACTGTTCTCACCTGCCACGGATGACTACCGAATCCAGTGCTGTGTCCACCAACGATCCTGTTGCTTCTCGTATAAAGCTCGCCGCAACCTGGAAAGCAAAGAAATTCTCCATGAAGATGATAATAAAGCAACCTGGGCCCAGCGCCATTCACCAATCCATAGGATCAGTTGGCAAACCGTGGGAAAACGTCGGTGCCGAAAAATCCATTCAAACGATCAAACGGTAAAGCAGCTTGCCAATTTGGACACGATACTGGCGAAAAATTAGCCGCCTAGAGATTTATTGAGCTTTGCTGTGATTTGAGATTCGGGCCCGGTTAGGCCAGCCCTGCTGAAGCCCTGCTGGGACTCAGCTTGCGCAAGTTTCACACACATATATTTACACATCAATGAAAATCGATGAAACAACGAGGCCCATGTTTGGTATAACCCGTGCAGAAATTTGTTCGGGAGTCTCCAGTTCCTACCACATCCTTTTAGGGATTTGATAGGGACGCTGCACTTGGGAAGTCCTGATTGGGATCCAATTGAATTGAAATACGCGAAGAGTTACGAGAAAAAATAAATAACAAACGATAATTAAAGTGAACGAACAGGGATAAACTTCCGAAAAGTGGAAGCCAAATTTCGATCTGAAATTCGGCACATACCTTCATTTCAATGTTATAAGACTTGCATTGAAAGGATTTTTGGCGACTTGAAATATTTTCCGAGATATCGAAATTTTGCAACGGGACGTCCATTAATTACGGTGTTTTTTTTTCTTTAAGGGATAACACCACTCTAGAGTTTTGAAAAAATCGAATCGGAGGAGGAAAAGAGTATCAATATAGATGGCCAAATGTACGGTGCAGGAATCGCGGATTAGAGGTTTTCGAAATTTTCAAAGGTTTGAATTTTCAAAGTACTTATAAAACTTTAAACGCGTTTTTCTTGAAATCACTTTTTTCAAACTGGGCGTAAACACTGCTCTAAAACCGCTCGGTGAATTTGAAACTTTCACTGTAGCTTCACAATCACATTATCTAAAGAAGCACATAGCCGTTTTTTGATTGAGTGTAAACTTTTTTTTTTATAAACAGATTACTGCAAATTTTTTTGCCGAAAAAAAGAAAAAATTTTTAACCTTGCGCCATTTTCGCAAAAATTGATTAAAAAAAACCCCTATGTACTTCTCTAGCCAATGACATATAGATTAAGAAAAAAATAATTTTTTTGTTTTAGCTCTTATGCATTCGGAGTTCCACGTCCGCCTATGGACGTATCGAAAAAAAACGGCGTTCTTGAAGACTGGCTTTGTCGCCGCCATTTTTTATCAAAAAAGCAATAAAATTTTTTTTTACATACTTCAATATGTGTTTAATAAACCCTGAAAAAAGAAACCCGATCCCTTTTTCAATATTCTAAAAAAAAATTATCAAATTTAGGCCTTTTTTTGCTGACACTAGAGTGGTGTTATCCCTTAATTTGGACCCCGCCCATTCCGCCCTGGTGAGATTTGGTGAGATGTGGAGGCACCCCCATCTCCTCCGCACGTGAGATTTTCCCCATAATTTTTAAATGATTACATTCGTTCGATATGTTCATGTATTTTGCTTCATACTATTAATAAAGACTTACTGATAGAGTGTTCTATCAAATATATTTTTTTCTGTGAAAGAAGACGAGGTGAAAAATAATACTACGCTTAAAGTGCACTATAACGGCTTTAATTTAGTGTTATTTAGTTTAAAAAAAATAGGGTAGGGTAGGATAGTGCTCCGACACCACCATCGAGTAGCAAAGATTTTTGCTACTCGATCCATGGGCAACTTGACTCCAAAGAGTACATTAAGATGAACAGAAAGATATTTGATTAAAATTAACGAAGAAGATAAGAAAGCAATAATTAAATTAATGCCTAAGAACAGGATAAGAAGATTAATAAGAACATTTGATTATATTTATTCCATACTGTTGCCATAATATTGACAGGCACGTGTATGGACACGTGCCTGCCAATATTTTCAGACCAGAGTGGAAATATGGATATTGCGCGAGCTTAAAAAAAATTTTATTACATAGGATATACTTAATAAGTCTGATTGTTACCAAATACAATAAAGCAATTGCAATGGTGTTATTATTTTTGTTTTCTTAAAATATTTTTCCTTCAAGAATGATTTAAGCCTTAAGGTGTCCATATTTGCACCCTGTACCTTACAAAATGTTATTAGTATATTTTCTGTATAACAAAGTTGATGTGAGATTTTCATTGAGTCCCACCACCCTCCTAAATGAAATTTTTCCAGACGCCTCTCCCTTCCATTTGGAGCTCACGTAATTAATGGACGTGCCCTATCCATCCAGTAATACCTTAACACATCCTAAATTAATCTTTCGGCTATGTAAATTCCAACCGTCTACAAGCATTTCGATGTTGGTGTCGAAACTCCTTAAGAAAATACTGTTTTAAGCGATTCATACTTTAAAAAAAATAAGATTTATACTTTTTTAACATAAAATTTATACTTTTTCAAGATCTACTCATTTTGCATATCTATATATTTTTTTTAAGAAGTTAAACGTAAAGAATGCGATGAGATCTATCAAGAATCGTGTCGATGTCTTCCGAAGAGAATCCTTTAGGATTAAAATTGCATTCGTACATTAGAATCCAATGGGAAATGCCCATTAGAATCAAATGTACGAGCGTGACGTTTTGGCATAGGGATCTAAGGCGATGAGCCATTGGAGCTCTATCAGGAAGTAATGACAATTATGAGAATCCAATTGGATCCCTGCGACAATTTCTGCACGGGCGAAGCGTCGAAAAAGCGTGATTAGATGAACACATAGCGGTGTGACACAGCAACATTTGTTTTTTTTTTTTTTTTTTTCAGAGTAAAGAACCTGTATCCTGCACAAACGAGGTGTGACCAAAGAGAGTTTGTGCATTGTCTCGTGCCTGAAAAGGACAATCGTGAAGGAAGATCGTAAAAGTTCAGGAAAACATTTTTTTTTCCTACAACCCTATGATAGTTTCCATTTGGAAAACGAGAGTTTTAGGTCGTAGCCGACATTTCGGTGAGCCACCGGATATATATTATCGTTTTCTCACTCTTCGCTCTTCGTACTCAAGGGAATGAAATTGTGTGCTTGACGGCGTAACAGGTGTGTGTGTGTGTGTGTGTGTGTGTTTGCTTCGGTGTTTTCCCATATAGGCGCGCGCGAAGTGTCGGCGATTTTTCGTGCATTAACGTGCCTGAAGAAAGGAAGAAAAAAAAAAAAGTGGAACAAAAGAATGGCTTTGCGCAAACCATTACCACGATATGTGGAGTGATAAGAGGAAGATGTATCCTGATGTTGAACTTGCGGACGATGAAACGCTCCGGGATTCTCGTAATCGTCCTGCTGGGAATAATCGTCCACGTTGGGTTGATAAGCATTTACTTCCGGTCGAACGGAGGACACCCACGGACGATCGTAATTCAAATCGTTCGGTCGATTATCATGTTCCCAAGTTGCGTAACTCGGCTCGTAAGGATTTGCCGGTTTAACGGTGTTCAGAGTCGTGTAAAAGTGTCCCGATGGATTATTGTTGGTTGGACGACTCGATGACGATGACGTTGACTCCTCATTATGATGATGATGATGATGATGTTGTTGATAATGATGATCGTGTGGCTTCGGACGTGTCAACACGGATCCCGTACTGTAAACGTTTACTTCCTCGTCGATGTACGGACGCTGATTCGCCAGGTTTAACGAGAACGCTAAAATTTCATCTCTCAGACACTTTAACGCCATAGTCGGTTGAAAACTCCTATTGCAACTTATTGGGGAATATTGCTTCTCGCAATGCACCGAAAAAGACGAAAAAATATTGCTCCCCCTTCCACCCTCAGATAAAATCGTTCTTTTGTAATTTGTATAAAATGTAGCTATGCCATTGCGTAAATTAAGGGATCATCACAGTGTGAAATTTGAAAAAAATCATTTTTTTTTTGCATTATTCGATAGTATAGAAGGTTACGAACGTGCTGTTCATTTTGAGACAACATTCTTCACGCCATTCTTTATCTTGCTATGGAAGCTTTTTTTTTTTGAAATCTTCGCAATTTTTTTTTAACGAAAAACTGTCGGAAAAATAGGCCAAAATCGATACTTTTTTTTCAAACCGCCGCGATTTTGTCGATTCTTATTAAAAAAAAAAAAATCTCCATAGAAAGATAGCGGCTTTCGTACACGGAGAGAATTAAAAAGTAATTTTTCGTCGTGAATTTCACGGTAAAAATTACCGTGATATATTTCAATTTGGTGACAAGTGAGAAAAGCATAATAATTCGTATGCGACAAGTTTTTTTTTAACTCGCGTTACAGAAAATTTCAAATACGTAGGTAAAATTTTACTATACAAGAAGGGTAGCGCGCACGATAATTTTGTACCGCGAGCACAATACATTTTCCTATAACACTCATTAAATTTTATAATAAATCTTAAAATAACTGTTATAAAGATGATACTTTTTTATAGACATTTTTGAAAGGCATAAAATAATAAAATGCAGAGTAAAATTTCGCTGATATAATAAATTTTTTACATTTAAGTTTTGCGTATTTTGTTACACATGAAAATTTACTAGAAAATCTGGTAAAATGTTCTATCTGAAGAAGAAATTTTATTTTATTTTCGTGAAAATCTGTGTTTTACTCAGTAATAATAAGCGAAGTTTCAGGGTTGTCATCTGGTTATCGTTACTGCACGCTAATTTTTAACATTTAATTCTCTCCGTGTACTGATTAATAATCTTTTTACAAATTTTGCTTCGGATAATATTTACGGCCACAATCGTGTATACCGTGAGGACTCCTTTTTTTTTCAAAGACATTTTCAACCGTTTAAAAAAAAGGCAAAAAAATACAAATAAACGTTTAAAAAATTATTTTGTTCTTCACGAGTACTTTGATTTGACATAAAAAAAAAAATCAGACTAACGTATGTTAACCATCGAAAAAAAAAATCGCGAAAATCAGCTATTTTTCGGACGCGTTACACTGTGATGATATTTAAATTTCGCTATTGTGTCAACTGTGGGCAAAGGCAATAGATTAGATTTGCCGGCCGATGCACAACCAGACGAATACTCGAAGATCAACATTCACTACCAAATACTTGATAATATTATTGTAAATGTAAAACGCTGATTTGAGAATCTAGCGTTAACTCGTGCAATTGATACATTTTGAAAATTGGATATGATGAACGGAGAGGTTTTCAACAATAGTTATTGAAAAATCTTAATAATTGATACGTCAGCCTTAGAAGCTGAAGCGATGATCATGAAGAACATACTTTAATTCAAAAATGATAAAGTTAATGCTGCAAATCAAAGGTATTACTGGATGGAGCGTCGGGCAAAAGAACCTCACAAAAGAAAAAAAAAAAACTAGATCTGAGCCGCGTCCCGAAAAAGAAAGACGCTGAGTGCATCTTTTGTGGCGAGACATTTGATGAAGATTGGACCCAATGAGTATTGGATCCAACAATGTCAAGACTGGACTCATGAGGCAAGTGTCCATATAAATCCATGGGATTTGTACAACGAATGTGATGTTTGTGTCGCCCAGAAACGATTTTGCCGCTGAATTGAAGCTGGCTGGAGCTACCCGTCACTTCTTCACGACGATTTCCAAGCAGTAGCGAGATTCTGAAACTCTGTAGCGAACGTTTTCATTGTCGTTACCTAGCAACAGCCAATAAGAGGCTCCCTTTCTTCTGTTCGTACATGCGATTGGCTGTAGCTAGCCGGTGACAACGAAAACTGTCACTACGGAGCTAGGTTATGCTCGCCAAACGAATCAGCTGTTACGCCCCGACGTTGGCAAGTCCTATGGGTACTATTTCGTCATTACGATAATATTCAACCGGAAGTTGAAACTGTTTTATAATGTAGCGCTTGAACTACGTGGTGAAGTGCGAATTTTTAATTTTTTACAATATCTGTTATGTCTAATTTATCAAATTTCAGTTTTCCAACGACCTTAGTTGGATACGTGAGTAGCAAAACCGTGATTACCGCACTTCCGGTCGACCGTCTCCACAAGACGACGTGCTTCACTTGCTCAAAATGCTCGACTTTGCAATTTTATTACGAAAAAATTGGATGGTCAATGTAGCTCAATTTTTTTCCAAAGGGTGTATTACGTATTCGTCAACATCATATAAAAATTTCAGGCTCGAAAGTTGGATTCCACCTCATGATCGTATCTCCTTAAATATCATGAAATTACAATCGATCCTGAAAAAATCATGAATTGTCATAAAAAATTATCAGTCTACCTGATTTTTTTAAGACCTCTGCAGCGCTCATTGTCATGGCCGATTTTTGCATTGAGGCAGTAGTTTGGTCTAGAAATTTGACAAAATCGATTTTTTTTCTTTCATTTTATTATTCCTTAGACCTTTCTTAATACGCTCGTGAAAACCGTTTATTGATACTTCAAAAATGAGCAGAGTAATAGAAATTATAAGCAAGCCGCGCGCTCTATGAGTATGAGAATACTCATACAGATTGAGAATATATATATTTTTTTTTTCAGATGCATACAACGTCACCCAGAGTGGGCGCCGATTGAGGCGGTTTTCGGCGGACCATGTTGTAAAAAAATAAAAAACTACGTGAAAATATTTAAAATAATTTTTTTTTTAAATGTAGATACATTCTCAAAGGAACAATAAATACATATGTAAAATTTTCATCAAGACAACTTCAACGGTTCAAAAGTTATTCCAACCCAAAAATGACGTCAAAAATCTCGCTCTGGACCAGACTACTGCCTTAATTTATCCAAAATAATTTCCAATTTTCGCGGGTTTGCGACAATCTACGGTGTTAGAAAAAAAAGGTGATAGAAAAAAAAATGTTTCGTTATCTCAACATATTAGTTATTTCTTTGTTATTCGTGTAGAGCGACTAGATAATATCACTCAAAGTTCCCAAACGTGTGTAATATTTTACCAGTTGTTTCCAAAATATATTTCTTTACAGCAAACTTGAAATGATGTTTGTCTCACTTTTTTTTTATTACACATGGAATACAGTTTGGTGACTTTTCGTTTATTTCGTATACTTTTTATTGGCATACACCACACATCTGTTTCAAAGAGTAAAATATAAATAAAAAAATTTAGAAAATGAATCGCACTAAAGAATTATAAAGTATAATTTTTATATCAGAAAGTCATACTAAAAGTCATGAAAAAATCCCAATTTTTTGCCTCAAAAATCCATGAAATGTTATGAAATTTAAGTTCCGATTAAAATTAGACACTCTAGGTGAACCGGACACAATAGGCATGCTAGCCTTCTTCTTCACAGTGTTCATTATCGTGTCGCGGTTGCTTGATCGCTGAATAGAATTAAATTCGTATTTAGTTGGCACCGAGTTGATTACCCGACAAAGAAAAAGGCAAGAACTTACTGGCATTTTGTAGCAGAGGTATGCTCGGTCTAGGAACTTCGTCGGGTATGTCATCATCGTCGACGCAGCAGCTCCATATCAATCCACCGGAGCACAGGTCCACCGGACGACCACCACCAAGCACGCAACTTATGCTCAAACCGCACTCGAACTTGGCACCCTTGTACTTACAAGTCTGCGGTATCACTGTAACAGACAATTAATCTTTTTTTTTTTTTTTTTCTTTCTCAATACTTCATTACTGTGGCGACATTGGTTTTTCGTTGAATTTCCCGACCAAGTAGCGACTGAAGCTTCCGTAGGTCTGTGGGGAGGAAGAAGAAGAAGAAGAAGAAACAAAACAAACAAACGCCTTGACGTACTTCTACCGAGCATATCCATGATACCGCTGTTGACAGCGTTGCTGGAATAACCGCGATAATCATCGACGCCACCGTTGTTCGTGTAATTTCGTTTTTTCCTTAGTGTCTCAACCAACAATAAGCCCTGTTCGTGACTGGTTAACTTTCGTCTACGGCCATTACGTAGTCCTCCCGTCTCGATAATCTCGCGATCTCCAACTGTCGAGTCCGTTTCGAAGTATCCTGAATTTTTTCTACGGCTCTCGGCCAAATCCCGAAGAAAATCAGCCAGTCGATCGTTCCTCGTTTCCGCATTTCCGAATTCCTCATTTTTGTTCCAAGTCTCCAAGGACTCGTCAAGATCGAAGCTATCCACGAATCTTCTCGAGTGTGGAGATTCGCTCTCTTCGATTTGTCGTCGAACGTTCGTCCTTGGCCTGGACAAGATCGTGGACTCTTGATCGTTTCTCGTCGAGTATCCGATTCCCCGGAAATTCGCGAGTCTCGATGGCGAAGCCTCACCCCGTTGATGCACTCGTTCGATTCTATAATTCCTATTATACGGTAAATCGCGTTTGGCCCCGTTGCAATGAAGAGCAATCGTCAGGACGATCAGTGAAATGAACAATCCCGAAACTGTTGATCCAACAATGATCTTTCGACCGGAATCCGGCACCCACCGAGTCTTCAACATCTTAGTTTCGAACCATACGTGCAACCCCTGGCCTTTTTCCTTCCTTCTGCGATACTTCTTATCTTCACAGTCCCATTGTCCTCTCAATGTTCTCCACTTTTACTTATCCACTGGATTTTCAAAGTTGCATGATGCTTCAGCAAGCCTGACAACTCTTCACGACGCCCTCACAATTGTCGAAAACGAGGCTACGTTTTTTTCCGAACATACTAGCCTACCTTCCAGTACAATTATCCCAAAGATCTTTGGCAACTTGATGACGCTTGATGCTCCAGGGCCTTGTGAGCTCTACGAGAAATGGACAACAGGCCCTCCAAGGACACCCAATCCACCTGATCCACTTAATCCACCTCAACTTGGTCCATTGTGTTATCCAAGGTGACCTTGAATTAGGCGTCTCCAGCTTTACAGAGGTGACCTCCGGGTAACTTGGATCGTTGTTTTTTTTTTTTTTTTGGTGTTTTTTCGTCGAACGTTTTATTCTTCTATCTAAATGCTCGCGATCTCGTTTCCGGGCAATTGTCACCGCGACTCGATGTACTGGTGCACTGTGCCGCGGTGGGTCTCTCGATGCTCGCGGTGTGCCATGGACGGTGGAGAGAGCGAGAGAGAGAGAGAGAGAGAGAGAGAGGGTAGTACAGGAGGTAGTTTGTTTCTTCTCTGCTTTCACCACGAGCAAGAGAGTCCCCCGCCCCTTTGAGGTGGTATGGCTTTCCCGCGCACCGAGAGCGTGTCAACTTCGAACGCACCAAGTACCTCCAGTGGGTCTCGCCTCGACAACAACCGCGACCGACTGGCCGTTCAATCTTAACCAGTGCCGCGGTTCCTAGGGACCTTCTTCGTATGCGTGTCTGCTGGCACAGGAACTCACCTGCCGCCCCCTCACCCCTCTCTCTCTCTCTCTCTCTCTCTCTCACCTCATTATCATTATACATATATATGCAAACCATGCACAACAATACTTTTCCCTTTCCCATAAGTCACTGCTTTCTTTTCCTTTTCAATCTGCCCAACCCCCCGCCGCCCCTCCCTGTGCGGCACATCGTTCTCGGTACGTCATTTCTTGGCACGAAATTCACCGGCGTTCGATTGCCAATTGTTTTCGCCGCGGTGACTGTACAACGATAAACGCAGCTATCCATTCAATGCGAGAAAGTTCTCGTCCGGTTGATGCGATCAATGCCGGTAATCACTAGGAGCAGTCCTGGTGATTGATCATCGATGATTATATTCGAAAGATGAAGTGCTCGCACCAGCTGAAATTTGTGGCTGGATGAGCGCCAACTATCAAGGCATACACGGAGAGAATTAAAAAGTATTTTTTGTCATGAATTTCACGGCAAAAATTACCGTGATATATTTCAATGTGGTGACAAGTGAGAAAAGCATAATAATTCGTATGCGGCAAGTTTTTTTTTAACTCACGTTACAGAAAATTTCAAATACGTAGCTAAAATTTTACTATACAAAAAGGGTAGCGCGCACGATAATTTTTACCGAGAGCACAATACATTTTCCTATAACGCTCATTAAATTTTATAATAAATCTTAAAATAACTGTTATAAAGACGATACTTTTTTATAGACATTTTTCAAAGGCATAAAATAATAAAATGCACAGTAAAATTTCGCTGATATTATATATTTTTTAAATTTAAGTTTTACGTATTTTGTTACACATGAAAATTGACTAGAAAATCTGGTAAAATTTTCTATCTGAAGAAGAAATTTTATTTTATTTTCGTGAAAATTCGTGTTTTATTCAGTAATAATAAGCGAAGTTTCAGGGTTGTCATCTGGTTACCGTTACTGCACGGTAATTTTTAACATTTAATTCTCTCCGTGTAGTAATTATTCCTAGTCCGTAGTAACTATACGGGGAAAGGAAAATGTTAACGAAGTATACGATTAACAACTATCAACGTATGGTATATGCAACTGACAAGTGATTACTGTTAGAGTTTAGTTGAAATGTGCAATTAATAGTGACAATTGTTAATGTATAGTTGGGGTATGTGACGAATAGTGGCGACTATTGACATGAATTCTATTGATGCCCTATAGGGACAACTGTCAAGTCACGGTTGACACTCCGACGATATACCTATTCACGTTACGCGATCGTCATTCGACCCACAATCCAATCTCTGCTCGTTCTTCAATAGTCGCAACTATGGAAATACATCGCGCACACTCAACCAGCTGTGTATATATACAACCAGTTGTACAAGTATGAAATGCGGATTTCAGACAACAGATGATGCACCAATGCAGTTTGTGCTATAAAGATTTGACAATGCGCCATTTTGTCGTGTCATCAACAAGTGTCAGACGCGCACGAGTGATAAATTGGAAAAGTGTGTGCACAGTGTTGCGTTGTTGTGTTCAATATGTCGAAATTTATACCGAACAAAGAGCATTCGCGGACAGCATTAATTTTTTGTTTTCATTCGAAGAAAACTGCTGCTGATTCATACCGATTACTTCGAGAAGCTTATGGTGAACATGCTCCATCGCAAGATACGTGTGAACGATGCTTTCGGCGTTTCAAAAATGGTGACTTCGATGTTGCAGACAAGGAACATGGAAAACCGCAAAAAAAAAAAAAATACGAAGATGTGGAATTGCAAGCATTGTTGGACGAAGATGATTCGCAAACAAAAAAACAACTCGCCGAGCAATTGGACGTTAGTCAACAAGCTGTTTCCAATCGGCTACGAGAGATGGGAAAGATTCAGAAGACCGGTAGATGGGTACCACATGAGTTGAACGACAGGCAAATGGAAAAGCGCAAAAACACGTGTGACATTTTGCTCGCTCGTTACAAAAGAAAGTCGTTTGTTGCATCGTATAGTTACAGGGGATGAAAAGTGGATTTATTTTGAGAATACCAAGAGCAAAAAATCATGGGTAGACCCAGGCGCACCATCCACATCGACCGCAAGACCGAGTCGCTTTGGCAGAAAGACGATGCTCTGTGTTTGGTGGGACCAGAGGGGCGTGGTCTATTATGAGCTGTTAAAACCTGGGCAAACGGTTAATACTAAACGTTACCAACAACAATTGACCGATTTGAATCGTTCGCTGCTTGAAAAAAGGCCAGAATACCGAAAGAGGCAACACAAAGTCATTTTTCTTCATGACAATGCTCCATCACATACGGCAAAACCGCTTCGCGACACGTTGGAAGCACTCAGCTGGGAAGTTCTACCCCATGCGGCTTACTCACCAGACTTGGCTCCTTCCGATTACCACTTGTTTGCATCGATGGGTCACGCACTTGCTGAGCAGCGCTTTGGTTCGTACGAAGATGTGAAAAAAAAAGGGCTCGATTAATGGTTCGCAGGAAAAGGGGAAGATTTTTACTGTCGTGGTATTCACAAATTGACCGAAAGATGGGAAAAATGTATAACAAGCGATCGAGCATACTTTGAATAAAGCACTTTTTATCATTCTTTCGAATTTAACGTGTTTTTTTTTTAGGAAAAAAAAATCCGCATTTCATACTTGTACACCTGGTATATATGAGCCTCACTGCTATCCACGTAAACGTGCCAAATCTCTATATCGTTCGAAATCTCGGAGAGCAACGCGCGCACTCAACGAAATCGAGTCTTCAGACTCGTGCGATGTACGATCCACCACGCGATCAACTACACGGACAATCGAGCCAAGGCTTAACACTTCCATTAACGGGGCTTCGAACCTCACCGCGTGATAATAAGTAAAGCACTCCGCAATGAGGAATCGCGGGCCTTTCTCTTTCGTGCGAAAGCAATAAGTAGCGTACCTACGTTTCAACACACACACACACACACACACACACACATATATATATATATATATATATATATATATATATATGTGTGTGTGTGTATGACATACATGTACTTGAATAAAGTACACGACAAGTTTTAGTGATATCTTGATACGCTCTACCTTTCTCGAGTGCGGTGACGAAGACGAGGAGGAAAGAGGAGACAAAGCGCGGTTTTGTGACTCGAATGCCGAGTCGCTTGGAACCGCGCCTCTTTATCGCCATCGCCGTTGTCTACTCTCTCGGTCACCAATTTTCTAAGCTTATTTTTATTTCGCTTTAACGTTATTTCATCCCTTTCATATATATATATTTAGAAAAAAAGAAAAATCTTACCACGATGGGTCCGGCAGCAAGAAATATTAAATTCGTCATACTTTTTTAACAAAAAGAAAAATCAACAATCAAAAGTGGCGTTGTTTGAAAAAATCTCATTTTTTCCAAAAAAAAATAAAAAACCATGTCGAAGATGACTTTGAGCATTTTTCAAATATTTTTTTTCATAAAAAACATTTCAAAACGAAGAATTTCAAAAAAAAAAGATCTCAATCGGTCCATTTTTCAGAAAGTTATGAGCATTTGAAAAAAAAATGAGCGTTTTTTTTAAATTCACTGCGTATTTGTGATTATGTAAAAAAAAAATTGAAAAAATCACACAAGCGTTTTAAATGAAAACAATAACGTATTAAAGTTTAAGCCAAATCGAAAGGGCTCGGGCCGGAAAGTGTTCGATTTGGCGTGGAATGCTTCATATATATTTATATATAGACACAGACATAATTATTTTTATTATTATTTACAATCATATTTCATAACTCACACCCAAGCTCGTCGAAGAATCTCGGCCTCTCGACGTACGAGACGATTTCGTTGCCCAGTTGATTGGCCGCTGCTTCCTCGAAATCTGTCGAAAATGCAACGAAATTTTTTTTATACGCAATAACTACAAAAAGTCCTTCACCATTTGTTTTTTTTTTTTTCTTTGCAACGTACCACTGGACAAGTATCTATCGTTTCCACGGCTCTGATAGCGAGGCTCAAAGAACTCGGTTGTTCCCTCGTTCTCATCGGGAAAACCAAAAACGAGCACGATCACGAGGCACATGTAGATCGAACGAAGAAATCGGCTCGAGGTCATATTTCGGCGATCTACGATCTTTGCTTTCGTACGCTCGCGCCGATTGTCAGCCTGATCTTCGATAGTCACAGGACCTTGTCATTCGTCGATGCTTCAACATTTTTCGGTCTTTTTGTTTGTCGAGCCTCCAACGATTCTGCTCGAAAAGCTGTAAAGTAATAAGAATTATTGTTTTATGATTATATAATTTACATATTATAGATAATAAATATAACAATAGCGTACTTTAATCGCATAAGAGTTATCGCGAATGAATTATAAACATTATGGAAACTATTATTACGAGGGCCATTTGAAAAGTTTCCGGCCTTATCAATAAAAAAGTGATAGAAAAAATTCCTTTGCCGTCCGATAGATGAGCTTGATATATGTAAATCGTAAAAATTTCAAGTCATTCTCATCGTTACTTTTCCTATGGCACTCTTCCAAAGTTGCCGGCTGACCCGGCTGACGTTGTTTGTCAACAATGGAGAAAACCGAGTGTCGCGCAGTGACAAAGTTCCTTCATTTGAAAGGAAAGAAAGACACAGGAAATAAAATATGAGTTAGACTCTGTATACGTTGAAGCCTCCCCTTCATTTACAGCGGTCGAATATTGGGTGACCGAGTACAAAACGTGGTCGTACGAGTATTTTGGACGAGAAACGTTTCGGGCGCCCGAAAAACCGCTACAACTGACGAAATGGTCGATTTGGTGCATCGAACTGGTGATGAAAGATCGTCGATGGACTGTTAAGGGGTTACGTGGGTTTGAAAGTTTCAAAAAATCCATTTTTTTATGTTATTATCTTATAGTCTAGAATAATAGAATTATCTATGTCTAGAATATTCTCCCAAAGTTTTACGTCAATCGAAGTAAAAGTCTAGGAGAGACAGAGAGAGAGAGAGAGCCTTTGGGAATTCCCCCCGTTGGAAAAGACCGGCCGGGAGCGACGCAGGTATACACATTTATCTCAAAACACTATTTTTTAAGTCGGCGGACACGATTTTTCAAAAACTAATGCACCGACCTTGAAATTTTGCACACTCACGGAGAGAATTAAATGTTAAAAATAAGCGTGCAGTAACGGTAACCAGATGACAACCCTGAAACTTCGCTTATTATTACTGAGTAAAACACAGATTTTCACAAAAATAAAATAAAATTTCTTCTTCGGATAGAACATTTTACCAGATTTTCTAGTAAATTTTCATGTGTAAGAAAATACGCAAAACTTAAATTTAAAAAATATATAATATCAGCGAAATTTTACTGTGCATTTTATTATTTTATGCCTTTCAAAAATGTCTATAAAAAAGTATCGTCTTTATAACAGTTATTGTAAGATTTATTATAAAATTTAATGAGTGTTATAGGAAAATGTATTGTGCTCTCGGTAAAAATTATCGTGCGCGCTACCCTTCTTGTATAGTAAAATTTTAGCTACGTATTTGAAATTTTCTGTAACGTGAGTTAAAAAAAACTTGTCGCATACGAATTGTTATGCTTTTCTCAATTGTCACCACATTGAAATATATCACGGTAATTTTTACCGTGAAATTCACGACAAAAATTACTATTTGATTCTCTCCGTGCTTCTTCAAAATAGCATTGTCTAGTAATTGAACGAAGGTTTTTTTTTCGATTACAACTAATTTTACAAGACAATGCGTAGTGTAAATTGTACCAAAAATTGAACTATTTTGCATACAACACTGTCAAAAATTCAAATTTCAATTTTTTGAAAAATCCTTCTTTCAATCACGAGCTATACTTATCTACTGACAGAACAAAATTTGTTTTTTAATTTCAGATAAAGCTATCATGATTTATCCTGACCACCACGAGGGCACTTTTTTTGAGGGGTCTCCGGAAACCAGGTCCCACCGGCAAAATTTCCCAAATTTTTTGATGAAATTTTTTCTAAATATTGTTAAAATGTCGCTCCTTTATGTGCTTGACATTTTGAATAAAATAATTTATATATTATATTTAAAAAAAATACAGAAAATATGTTTTTGCTGAGGCTTGTGGCGTATCATCTGAACGCGTGCTCAAGATTTTACATCAAGATTTGAATATGAGAAAATTAACCGCGCGTTGGGTGCCGAGCTTGTTAAACGATCGACCGAAAGCGCGTACGGGTGGACGTGTCGCGCGAGTGTCTTGAGCCTGTATGAAAAAAAAATCGGTGGAATTTTTGCGGTGAACGATAACCGTCGATAACTCTTATCAATTACCTTGCAATGGGTGAAACAATCAAAGGACATTACTACGCTGCTTTGCTGGTTGAATTGAAGGACACAATCTAGAAAAAAAAACGTCCACATTTGGCCAAGAAAAAAGTCCTGTTTCGTCAGGATAACGCTCGGGTTAACACGTACATCGACGCGATGTCAAAATTGAACGAATTAAAGTTTGAATTGCTTCCGCACCTCACCCTATTCACCAGATTTAGCTCCCAGCAACTTTTTGCTGTTTCCCAATTTGGAAAAAAAATGCCGTGGTGGAAGACGCTGTAAACCGGTATTTTTCGGGTTTAGACAATCATTTTTTTTCTGATGGTTCGAAAGTCCCGGAGACGCGTTGGACCAAGTGTATCGAGTTGAAGGGACACAACGTCGAGATATAAATTTTGTTTTGCTTTGAAATATGTATTTTTCTTTAAAAAAAAAGGTGAAAACTTTATTTCAATTATTATAATTCATAATAATTATACAGCTAATGCATACAGTCCTGCTCTTATTTATAACGATTATGATACAGTTTATAAATAATTATAAGCTGTATAATAATTATTACAAATATTAATAATATACTTAAACTGTATAACAATAATTATGAAATTATAAACTGTATGGAAACTATTATTATTATTATTTATATAAATGATTATATAGTGTATAAGTAATTATTAATAATAATAATAATAATAATAATAATAATAGAGCGAGCAGTAAGAATCCGCGCTACGCTGGTACAGTCCCGTAAAAAAGTGGGACACGAAACCAGGCCACTGAAACAAGTGGAACGTCTTTTAGTGCTTGTACAAACCCATAATATGGTAGAGAAGCAAGAATAAGGATCGTGTACCGAGATCGGTCTCTCTCTCTCTCTCTCTCTCTCTCTCTCTCCCCCCCCCCCTCTCTCTCTTTCTCTCCTATTCCAAACTTCTTCACGCACGAGCTATTCACGTTCGAATTAACTCTAATTTCATTCACTTTTCATTTATTCTCAAACATTCTCAAATGGTGAAGCACAGTCGTATGATTCGTTCATGTGTGACTTTTCACGCGACGGATATAACGAAAGAATCGATTGACGAATAATGTCAATTTGACGGATACAATTATTTCATTCCTTTATTTTCAATGAAATCTTTGCACACGTTATCCACGAATGGATGGGCTCTTGTGGCGGGAAACTTTTCGTCGTCAGTGAAAGTTTTTACCGGCTTACTTTCGACTTTACCGGGTCCTGCGTTCGGCCATGTCTCGTATATACTTCGCTTCACAGTCACAGACTATACAAATATTACGATGTATGGATATTTTTCTTTATTTATATAAAGCATATTGTTTTCAATAATATATATCGTTAAGAGTATGTGATTATTGTTATTGCTATTGTTATTGATATTATGATGTAAAAGTAGAAAAGAAAGATATACATCGATGCAGTCGAAGGAAAGTAAACCGCGACGGTGAAGATATCTATGCATTTATATATATATATATATATATATATATTTCTCTCTCTCTCTCTCTCTCTCTCTCTCTCTCTCTCTCTCTCTCTCTCTCTCTCTCTCTCTCTCTCTCTCTCTCTCTCTCTCTCTCTCTCTCTCTCTCTCTATCTTTCTCTATCTCCCGAGTAACGATTCCGGGCAAGGGCACACACTTTCACCGCTTACACCTCAAAAACGCTTGTATCCAAAACGGGTTATAACAACAATGAGAAGTGAGATGAAAATGTCCCGTTTTGCTCGACTATTAGTACGGTATAGCGATCTTAAGATATTACTGGATGAACCGTCGGACTAAAAGTTAGTCCAAAATAGGCGAATCATGGATTTACAAGTCTAGATCATGTCGTACATGTTTAGCCTTACAAGTAGCTAATTTAATAATAAATGTACATTTAGAAATGTTAATTATCCACTTTTAATCTCTAGTTTTAGTCTCTAGTTTTGAGATCCTTTCGCAAAATAACTGAATAAACAAGCTAACTGATCTATACCTCGATTGAACTGAAAAGAATTTTCCCGAGTCCGTGGATCCTTGAAAAAAAAAACAAACAAATTTTTGTCTCGCGCTATTTCCTATCATTGCGAGATAACTGTAGCTCATACAAAAATTTTGCCGAAAGATCTCAAAACTAGAGACTTGAAGATTCAAAACGCTTTTTTTTTCATCTCGCTACGACCATTTTTCACAGAGATACGGCGCTCCAAAAAACACTAAAAGACGGGAAGAAATGTTCTGTTCCTTTAATTCTTTGGAGTAGTCTATATATATATATATATATATATATAATCGGCACTCTCGAAATAAATATATGCTTCGAAACGGAACACAATCCAATGATAATTAGGGCCAAAAACGCTCGTGTCCCCGGAATCTCCGAGAAATGTTAATCGGACACTTAATCCTTGCGGTGTCTCTCCCATAAGTGAAGTTTCGCCTGGCTATGAGGCCCCCGATGCGAGCACTTTCACCGCGACGCGACGCACGAGGACCACCGGGTCAGGTCCGCGTGTATTACGCCGTGTCACCGTTCTCAACCCGAACGAAAAAGAGAAGAAAAAAAAGATGACAAATCCGAACAGCGCCTAGACGGAATTCTTTAATTAACAAAAAAAACGATGAAGAAAAACTCTGCTGACCAATATTTATATATATATATATATATATATATATATATATATATATATATATATATATATAATCGCAACGTCAATTTAATTTATTTTTGCGCTTTTTATATTGTTCTATATATATATATATATAGAACAATGTAAAAAGCGCAAAAATAAATGAAATTGACGTTGCGAAAAAAAATTTTGGGGCTCGCAAATTGGGGGACTTGCAATGGACTTTATATTAATATGTGTCTTCTTTTTTCTCTTTTTTTTTTCTTTTCTCTATACAATGGCCTCTATATATAGCGTCCATTATAAAGAGAAAAGAAAATAAAAGAGAAAAAAAAGAAGACAATCCCGAACAGCGCCGAGACGTTGTTTTTTAATTAACAAAAACGATGGAGAAAAACTCTGCTGACTCAGTACTAATGGATTCAGTTACTAATATAGGGTCAATTGCAAGTCCTCCAATTTGCAAGCCCCAAAAATCTTTTTCGCAACATTAATTTCATTTATTTTTCCGTTTTTTATATTCTTCATTTCTTCTTTTTGTCATTGTTTTTTCTAAAACCTACAACACTCGTCGCGGTCGCGCTATATATATATATATATATATATATATAGAGTCTATTATAAAGAGAAAAGAAAGTAAAAGACAAAAAAAGAAGACAATCCCGAACAGCGCCGAGACGTTGTTTTTTAATTAACAAAAACGATGAAGAAAAACTCTGCTGACTCAGTACTAATGGACTCAGTCACTAATATAGAGTCAATTGCAAGTCCTCCAATTTGCAAGCCCCAAAAATCTTTTTCGCAACATTAATTTCATTTATTTTCCCGTTTTTTATATTCTTCATTTCTTCTTTTTGTCATTGTTTTTTCTAAAACCTACAACACTCGTTGCGGTCGCGCTATATATATATATATATATATAGAGTCTGATATATAGAGAAAAGAAAGTAAAAGACAAAAAAAAGAAGACAATCCCGAACAGCGCCGAGACGTTGTTTTTTAATTAACAAAAACGATGAAGAAAAACTCTGCTGGCTCAGTACTAATGTACTCAGTCACTAATATAGAGTCAATTGCAAGTCCTCCAATTTGCAAGCCCCAAAAATCTTTTTCGCAACATTAATTTCATTTATTTTTCCGTTTTTTATATTCTTCATTTCTTCTTTTTGTCATTGTTTTTTCTAAAACCTACAACACTCGTCGCGGTCGCGCTATATATATATATATATATATAGAGTCTATTATAAAGAGAAAAGAAAGTAAAAGACAAAAAAAAGAAGACAATCCCGAACAGCGCCGAGACGTTGTTTTTTAATTAACAAAAACGATGGAGAAAAACTCTGCTGACTCAGTACTAATGGACTCAGTCACTAATATAGAGTCAATTGCAAGTCCTCCAATTTGCAAGCCCCAAAAATCTTTTTCGCAACATTAATTTCATTTATTTTCCCGTTTTTTATATTCTTCATTTCTTCTTTTTGTCATTTTGTTTTTTCTAAAAGGTACAACACTCGTTGCGGTCGCGCCAAAAGTGGGTCAGTTGGCTCTATAACTTGATATCACGGAGTTCCGACACGTTGAAACATATATATGTATATATAGCACGCACGGCTGTTACTTTTAATCGAAGATATTTCCGATACATCAAGTTCCTCATCGCCACATTGCTACTTCGATCAAGGTCAGATCCTCGATTCGACCGGCGTGGCGACGATTCATACGGATTGCCATTTTCCCAGGCTCACGCGCCTCAATTTTCCAAACGGCCCTGTACATTTTTCGTTTTTGACTCAATTTCCCGATGTTTTTTTTTGTTTTTTTTTTTTCGTTTCACTTTTTCTTTTCGCCGAACGATAGTTCGCAAGCTTACCTGGTGAATTTTTTTATTCGTCGCTCGTTGCTCTTCGCCGTTGTTAACACGAACACTTCTTGGACGGAAAAATTGATTATTATTGCTGTTGCTTATTTTTAGTATTATTCATACATCGGTATCACTATTATTATTTATTTTCATGTTTTATTTTTAAAATATTTTATTACTCAATTATTATCGATGATTTTATTAATCAATGATGAGGATTTATTTTTCGTTTTATTCATTCATCGGTACCGTTGTTATTTATTTCTCATTTTTTAAATATTAATCTTTTTTACTCAATTTTTTTCAATTTTATTCAATGAATTACTTAATTTTTTCAGTTTTATTCAATTAATTATTCAATTTTTTCAATCTTATTCAATTAATTCTTTAACTCATTATTATTCAGATAGATTTATTTTCGTTATTATTATTATTTTTCGTGGCTCGATGCTCTCGTCGTTGATAACGAAACACTCGTGGTAAAAAAATTTGTTATTATTATTAATTATTTTTAATATTACTCATTTATCCTTATCATTATTATTATTAATTATTATTATCGATTCGATATTTATTTTGTTACTCATTATCATCATTCAATAATTGATACTCATTTAATTGCTCTATTATTATGCTTATTATTATTATTTTTGTGATTACTGCATGATCGTTCTTTTTCTTTGATATAATTATTTTTTTTCTTCTTCAATGTCGACCACTCTCATTGACAATTGCGAGTACGGAACCGAGATCCACGAGGACTACGTCGAATGTACAAGTAGTGTCTCGTGGATGCTGTAAACACGCTCTCGCGCCTCCGCGAGAGGGTTACAACGTGAGCTCAGGAGAGTACAGGACGCGGCTGACTACTGATGAGGAACGGAAACCTTCACTGGTTGGGGCACCTCTCGTATCCTCTCTCGCGAGACCGGACACACGCACACGCATACACAAACATTTCTCTTGCTTGTTTTTTTATTTTATTTTTCTTTTTCATCGTCTCTCGTACGCGCCCATCTCACTCTCATCGTCGCGGGGACACGCACACCTTAAGATCCGTTCCGAGTTCGTCGTACAACTTTGATACGGCGACGAGAGAGAGAGAGAGAGAGAGGGAGGGAGAGTGCGCTGTGAGAGTTTCTTGCGATTCTGATCGAGCGAGTCGCGTGTAGTGCGAAGCAACGAAAGCTCAAAAATACAAAAATAATTCTGGATGGACATTCTTGACAAGTCATAAATGTTTTAGAGATTATAATTATGGGAAGAAAGGCAAAGAGCCGACATCGTTGATCAGGAAGGATTAGTTCGTCAGCAACGCAGCAACTCATTATCCTCTACACTGACAGACAAATTCTTTTGATATTAACCCTTCGTGGTCACACCTCCAAATTCAATTGCGATAGTCCGACTTGGGTCGATTCTATCCAGTCAATTTTTAAAAAAAGTATTGTGACCAAACTATCCGTTTGAAGTGTTTTCAAATTATATATGTTCATGGCATAAAAGTGCGGTGAAAAAAAAGGTAAATTATTTTTCTTTTTTTTTCACTAATAAGGCTGTTATTTGGGGGGGGGGGAAAGAAAGGTATCGTCGCGCCTTTTATCAAGGCCTTAGGCCACTCTAGAGGCCAAAAAAGGGGCATTGTGATTTTTTTTTTCAGCGAAACCATAAAATATATACAAAATTAATATAAATATATACGAAATACCACGCTGACAGCAAAATTGAATTTCGCGTCTCCGCGACTCAGCCGATAACGCGTTACCGATCGTCGATAATACATTACCGACCGTAGATAAGACGTTGCCGATTGTCGGTAAATCCGCTTCGCCCGGAAACACCGCACCACAGCGCTACAAACCAGCTGTTTTCTTTTTTCTTTTTATTTTTTCAATTTTTATTCGAAGCTGTCAAGACCGGACGAAACACAGAGGAAACCGGAGATATACACGGCCATGCGTGATATTATTGTTCCAGATCGAATTTCTCCGTGATTTCATTGTCAAAACGTCACTAACGATAAACAACAATAACGAGCAGAAGGAGCGATGGACGATTCGGAAAAACCGTTCGCCTGTCCATCGCCAGGTTGTAACATGGCAAGTATATCATCCGTATAAACATAAAAATCCAAAGCATATCTCGTTCATCATTTTTCCTTCACACGCTGCGCGTATTCCTTCGAAAAAAGATTAAAAAATAAAAACATACTTTGGCTAATTTTCCATGGCGCAGAGCTTCACCAACGAGGATCATCTGGTCGTGCACAGAAAGAAGCACGACATGGTCCTGAATCTTGGGGCCAATGGAAAAAACAGCTACGTCGGTGGGTCTCTCGTTGCAAAACTTATCGAATATACTAGACAAATATAGTAAAACCTCGATTAACCGAGCAGGCTGAGATCGAAGAGTCCACGGATAATCGGAATTTATACAATGTCTGTTTTGATACAGTATTATGAAAAAAACAATATAAACGAGCTTTTGTAAAGACGGATACGACTTTGGTATACATTTATATAGTTGTCACTCGCTTCTTTAGTTTCTTTTCTGAGAAAAATGTGTTACTTTAGTCAGCTTCTGACTTCTACTTCGGTTTGTAACTATAACTTGTCTCGTTTGTCTGAGATTCGAGATATCGGTAGTAGTGGTACCGCCTGTTCGTAATAATTCAGAACTATTACAATCGTCTCTCCAGCTTGTCTGTATATAACCGGTTCAATCGATAGCAAACTCTTATCGCTGTCGGATTCATTTTCTACCTCTGATCCCATAGGGGATGCGTTCGATTGTTTTAGAACGTCCCGTATCAGCTCTTCGTTCGTAAACTTCATGTCCCTGATGACTATTTTCGCGTTGCAATCACGGCCCGATTTCCGATTCTTCTATGCCTATCGATCCGTCTACTCCTTGTAGTAGCGCTGCAAAGCCGTAAGACGATATTCTCATATGTCTCCGAAGCGTCGTTCCGGATCTCAATGTCGTGTTTCGCCGGCATTATTTCTCGAAACGATCGTGCAATACTTTCATTTTTTACTTTGCTCCACGCACGAGCGACCGCGTAAATTGTCTCCTTGATATTCAACGACTACCGGAATGACGACGCATCACTGTCTCCGATCGAACTGGTCACGAGATCTCTTCTGTAGAGTTAACGATTTGAGGATGTATTACGTCTCGCGCGAAAATATAAGCGAAGGGAGGTGGTAATGGTTAATCCGCACCCGGTTAATCGAGGTTTCACTGTATCACGCGTGTCCATTCAACAAGCTTGACATTCACCAGCCGACCAAACTCCAACGCCGACGAGATTCATAAGAAACTGCGAGGAGGTGGGACTCTTTCAGGATCTCCAGAACGTCAACCCTTTCGAGGAGACCTTCAGACGCGCCGTCGAAGATGGCAAAACGGTGGCCCTCTCCGAATCGGAGGTGCGTTAAATTTTATATATTTCCAAATTGTGCAACTGTTCTAGGGTAAACCGAAAAGTGAATGAATGATTAACGACACTGTAGCGTTCGGATGGATTGTGAAATTAAAATATTATGAAAAATAAATTTCAATTGTAACTAAGGATATTATTCTGATAGTAGAGGAAAATATTCGAAGTCATTGCGACAAATAATCTTGGAGGAATTTATAAATAAGTAGCGAAAAGACTAAATGACGAATGAATGGACGAAATTACCAGTAAATGGACAATCCACCGCCAGTGTAGTGTGTAGCGTAGATGAACGATGTAAAGGATAACGATTTATTTTTATTAAATGTTAGATTTGGACATCGCTTTGTCGCACAAAAATTATAATATTCTTAGGAGACGTCCATTAATTATGTGAGCTCCAACTGAGCTAAGGGGGGGAGGGATCTGGCAAAATCTCACCAAATCTCATTCAGGGGGAGGGAGGGTCAATGAAAATCTCACGTCAACTTTGTAATTCAGAAAATATATTGTTATAACATTTAGTAAGGTACAGGGTGCAAATATGGACACCTTAAGGCTTGAATCATTCTAGAAGGGAAAATATTTTAAGAAAACAAGAAAAATAACACCATTGCAATTGCTTTATTATATTTGATAACAATCAGACTTATTAAGTATATATATCCTTTGTAATAAATTTTTCATAATTCTCTTTCATAATTTCAATCAATTAACTCATAAAATGTCGATATTTCCAGACTGGTCTGAAAATATGGACAGAAAATAACATTTCGTCACTTGTCCCGAAACTCCTTAACATATTTAAAAAAAAAAACAGCCAACGATGATGTCGACAGAGAAGCAGAAAATAAAATTCCGTGAAAATGAAAAATACCAATGAAATGATTTTATAACATTTGATAAAAAGTACATTATCGATTCTTAACAATAATTCACTTTGTAATTTTCAGCAGATGAGCTAGGTTTTTCATCCTGCTGTGAGAATTATCAGAACAGATGCCACGTGTCCGTTCGCTGGAAAAAAAAAGTTAGAATACAGCACCAGAGAATACACGTGTGTAATTCTGATCTATCATTGCGAATTTATTTCAAAAATTCGCAAAATATCAACGATTCATTCTATCTTCTATCTATATATATATAAAATTGTTCCGTGACTGACTGACTGACTGACTGACAGACAACGCACAGCCTAAACTACTGGAGTTAGAAACATGAAATTTGGTAAATATATTCCTTAGAGGGTGTAGAGGTGCACTAAGAAAGAATTTTTTTGAAATTCGATCCTCAAGGGGATGCAACGAGGTGTAAAAGTGTGCAATTGCCATAAATTCGAAAAGTTCCCTATGGCGTGAAAATTCGGATAACCAAGAAATTGGTTTTATCGACACAAGTGATTTTTTTTCCCTAAATTATAATTCGAGTTTTCATTGACAATTCATATTCGCGATTTATTAAAAATATAAAACAGCTGTTGTCCATTTACTGGTCCTCGTCAATTCACTGATCGGTATACCCTAATGAAAATTCTCCTCGTTCGTTGATACACACATGTCGTAGAGCAAATAACCGTTTGGCTCAATAGAAAAAAAAATGTCCGAAAAATTGTGAAGGGCGGAGGGAGCGACGATACGCTGCACACACCGCACATATTTCCCAACATAGCGGAGTCCACGGAGCTCGCGGACTCCGAGAAATCCAAGGAAACCTCAAGCACCGGAGAAACAAATAATTCGGGCGAGCAGCGAGTCACAGTGGCGTGCGAACCGTCGATAAATAAACCGGAAGTTGAGATCGTGGCTTCGAAAAAGCCTGCGATCGGAGGTATCGTCGTTCGTGCCGCGCGGACTTTCGTCGCACCGAAAATAATCGAGGCCTCGAGGGCTGCGACGAATTTGTAATTAGCGCTACTCTTGCGTCGTCGAATTTTCATTGTACAGTAAAACGTCGATTAACCGTGCCGGGCTCCCTCCACTTATATTTTTCCGCGCTACGTAATACAAAATTCAAATAGTTAACTTTATAGAAGTGATCTCATGACCAATTTGATCGGAGACTGCGATGCGTTGACATTCTGGAAGTCGTTGAATATCAAGGAGACAATTTACGCAGTCGCTCGTGCAAGGAGTGGAGTAAAAAATGAAACCAAAGAAGTCAGAAGCTGACTAAATTGACACATTTTTCCCACAAAAGAAACTAAAGCGCGTGATAACTATATAAATGTATACCAAAATCGTATTAGTCTTTCCAAAAGCTCGTATATTTATTCTTTTTTTAATAATACTGTACCAACAAAAAAAAACAAATTCCGATTATCCTCTTCGGTCCGACCCTGCCCGGTTAATCGACGTTTTACTGTACTCCAATAATAATAATAACGATGATGACGAGAATTTCCATCACAGGTCCATAAACGGCCAGGAAGTTCAGTTGCTCTTGAAAACGTCGGACGGTAAACTCGTGCAATTGTCCGCCATGCCGGTTTCCGAGAGTCGTAACGATCCAACGATCGAGCCGCGAGTCATTTGTCCCAAGAGCGACGAGCCGAAGAAAATAGCCGCGAGCGACGAGAGGCTTACGATTGCAAAAATGGTAAACGTTGGTCTCGTTGACTCGTATTATCCCCGAGAGCTATTCAACGATTCACCGTAACGTCCGACTTTACAGCGACTCAAGCAAACTCTGACGAAGAACAACGCGAGCGGTCCGGCCGCGTCCAGGAACACCCTGGAGGGTGCGGAAAAGTCGAGAAACTGTCGGACGAGCCGTGAGAAAAGTTCAGTCGCGAGCACGTCGGAACAGCGTCGCAAACAGGACGTTCTCGCGAGAAATCGCGCGAGCTCGATGAGAGCACGTGCCAAGAGAAAAGCTTGGATTCAGCAGCTTCAAAAAGTCGCGACAAGCGCCAACGAGAGAAACGCGACGTTGCAACTCGAGGTTAAAGCTTTAAGATCCGAAGTCGCAAAACTCCGGGCCCTCTTGCTCGCCCACGAGGATTGTTCCGTTACGAGAGCCATAGGGAAAGGTAATTTACGCTCGTTGTCGTTCGGAAAGAATGAAAAACATCATACGTATATATACATGTCACTTCTAATTGTGCAAGTATTAATAATTTAACAAGTTATTTATAAAGGTACGCATTTATGGTGTCGAGCACAAATTTGCTGCTTTCTACACATTATTTTATTCATCACTGAGTTATATATCATTACAAATTGTTTATTGTACAGATATAACATTTCATAATAATATAAAATTGAATTTCTTTGCGCGTATTCATACACGGAGAGACTCAAAATCATTTTTGGGATTTTATACGTTCATGAAAATATCCATTTATAAAAATAATTGACATATAATAATAACATTTCATTTCTTTTCGCGCATTTATATACGTACGGACCTCACAATCATTTTTGGCATTTTCTGCGATCGGCAAAATATCCCTCAAACTAATAATAATAATAGAGATAAAATTCTAATAATAAATAATAATAATCTATACATATAAAGGAGTTCCGTGACTGAATGATTGATTGACATATAGACAACGCACAGCCTAAACCGCTGAGGATAGAAACATGAAACTTGGGAGATATGTTATTTAGAAGGTGTAGAGGTGCACTAAGAAGGTATTTTTCGAAAATGAACTTTTAACAGGGTAAAATGGGGTGTAAAAGTTTGTATGGAAAATTTGTATTCCTTGAGCATATCAATTTGAGATTTGGTATAAATATTCTTCAAAACAAATAATAAAACGCATATTTTGGGATTCTTCAAAACAACCCCTAATTAGGGGTCCAACGGGGTGTTGAAGTTTTTGTAAGAAAATCGATTTCCTTGCTTTTATGTCAATGAAATTCGGAAGAAATTTTTCTTAAGGTATTACTGTATGGACCGTCGGACAAAAAGTTAGTCCAAAATGGGCGAATTGTGGATTTACAAGTCTAGATTATGTCGTACATGTTTAGCCTTACGAATAGCTAATTTAATAATAAATTGACGCTTACAAATGTTAATTTTCCACTTTTAATAATAATTGAAGTTAAATTCGATAATATTGGCGTGTGCTTGACTGAGGTTTTGTCAGTGACTGTACATCTATTTCAACTGTCCAACAACAAAAATTTCTCAATTTTTAAATTGAATAAATACGTTCAAATGATCTTATTATTATCAATAATTACCCAAAAACTCAATATATTTTGAGTTTTCTAATGATTGCTATTAATTCATCGTTAAAAAAAAAAGCGAAACTCCTCATTACTTTAATTTCTCGACAATTACTCACTCGATTTATTTGAAACTTAGCATAATCAATCGCATGATCCTCAATATTGATATATTTTTCGAATTTACGGTGATTTAGTTCCATTCGTTTTGCAACCATTCACGTCTGCAGAAGCTGTTTTCCCATAAGCGACCGTATTAAATTCATATGTTTATAACTACTAAATTATTTAGTGGAAAATTCAGAAATAATTCACGTATTGTTATTCTATCAAGAACTATCATTCCTCAAATTTTTAAGAATTATAGCGTTTTTTTAATATCCATCCAGTAATACTTTAAGGGGGGAGAGGTGCACTAAGAAAAGATTTTTCGAAAATCAATCCCCAAAAGGATAAAAGGGGATGTAAAAAAGTTGTATGAAAAATTGTACTCCTTGCGTGTGTCAACTTGAGTCTTGGTATAAATATTCTTCAAAGCAAATTATAAAACGCATATTAGGTTTTTTTTTCAAAACAACCCTTAACAAGGAGTGCAGCTGGTAACGAAGTTTTTATAGGCCAAATTCCACGCGGGCGAAAGCTCGTGATAATAAAATTAGAGGTTGAAAGGACTAGGTGAATGTTTCCCAGTGAAAATCGAGGGAGTGCGCATTGCCCGGAGCAATAAAATCTCACGTACATAAAATCAAAATAAAAAATCAAAATAATAGTAAAATTCGATAAATGTATGAACCTTCAACATTTAAACAATACTGAATCGTAGTTCGTCCCGTTCGTTGCGCGTCTCGCTCCTACATTAAAATATTCTCACGAGTTCATCTCAATTCGTATCCCTTCGTATCAATAGAAGAAATACGAAAAAGCAAAATTTCATGTTTATTTTATTACAAGAATAAAATGAACAAACGCATCACACAGGTACACCGATCGCCGTCCAAGAATCCAAGACTCCATCGATCGTTCGAGCTCTCGTGCACAACAGCGTGAACACCTCGAGCGTGTTATCGTCCCGTCGTCGTGCCACCGTCGAGACTCGCTCGGAGACTCCCATAGCCCCGAAAGTTCCAAAATTGTTGGCGAACAACGCGTCGGCTACGGTTATATTGCCGAAAAGTAGCGAGACGATCGGCGGCCCGAGCGGCTACGTCATACGGGACTTGTCGTCGTTGAGGATCGTCGACGTGCGCACGATAGCGAGCGAAACTGATACGTCTTCACCGAGAAGAATTCTCCTTGTCGACAATTCCAACACCGTGACGACCGCGACGAGAATGATCGCGAACGATTCGACGACGCGAACGAATCCGAGCACTTTGCAAATCGAGAATGCTGCCTCGAAGTGTACAGGTACCTGAGATTCGCGAAATTGAAAAAGAAATCTTTGCAAGTCCGAGGATCACGTGCGATTGGGCGCGTCCAGGGAGAAAGAAAAAATAAAAACTAAGGAAAACTGTCTCCATCAGAAGGTGAAGATGGAAATTTTGCCATGGCTCGGCAAACTCATTGACATCGGGTTGAACAATTGTTTTTGTATAAATATAATTTTACTTGTATTTTTATTACATAAATTGCTATAATGAAAAATGTATTTTATTATATAATTATAATCTACAAAATGCGTTATGTATGTATTTTTTTATTTGTTTATAAATAACGCACTTTGGACATTCAGGCATGTTTGGGTAATGCAGGATAAAAATGAGTTTTTTTTTCGACACCAAGAATTTTCGGGCCAAAAATACAAGCGTTTAAACCAGGGCAATTTTTTAATATATTGTTTTTTTCTCCATTGCTCGTCGATGAGGAATCTCTCGAAGTGCTTTCGCAATCTTTCACAGCGCATTTAATGTTTTTACGCGAGGAAAACTTCGCGAATACAATTTTCACCGATATTTATGTTTTTCACAAAAAATGAAATACTTTCATAGTATGGATACGTGTAATTTCTATTAAAGGCTTTGCTATTTAGTTTGATTTGCCACAAAAAGATGTCATATAGCCATATGACAGATCCCAATAGCTCTTTTCATTCTTTTTTCTTACTCCCTTTATATCGCCGTCTCTTATCCTTTGCCATATTACTCCCGATCCTATCTCCTCCATAGCTCCCTTCATTTTCAGTCCTCATTTGAATAATACCAATTTAAATATTAATAATCAAATAACAATGGCAGTACTCTGCCGTTTTTATACGTTCTTTTCAATTTCTTTACACCCCACAATATGTCGAATTCTCAATTTTATACGCACATATTTTTTTAGCTTTGACAATTGAACAATTGTTATCACAAATTATCATCGTTCGCGATATATATTACAATAATACAGGGTTTGTAAAAATCCGATATTATAAATATCGAAAATATCCGATATTTTGAGATTTTTTATATTTGTAAAAATAACCCCTATTTTTTAGAGCTACTTTTTTAGATTGTGTTACGAATTTAAAAAAATATGGATGCAAAATTAAATCCCAATTTTGAATATTTTAATATTTATTTATTTACTTATTTTTTTACGATAATCAGTCTTACACATTTTTAAAATCAGGACTTTTCAATTATAAAGTGAGCTACGTTTCTCTTTTTACCTAATAAAACAAGAGTTAAAATGAAAGTTCCTATTAAACTTGTCACATTTCTAAGCTCTATCTTTAATATTTTTAATTAAATATCTCTTTAAAAAAAATTAATAGAAACAACGAATCACAAATATCGAACTACGAATCTGATACTGATTGTGTGGTCAGATGAGTTGTATACAATATAACTTTATAATCGTTACGCGCACGCACACATCAGAGCTTAGCCAATCAAGTCTCAATTTAACATAACATTATCATAATTCGTAACGCAACCAACATCTTTACTTGTCTAAAATCGTTGTTATTCCACAAATGAGAACATTGAGAACAATGGAAGAAACGCAGCTGGTCGAAAGACAATATTCTTTGAAATTTCGGCACTTATAAAAAATATTGGGAGCCTTTTGAACCCTACCGATAAATACCAAGGACAAATACATGGATAAGTCGTCAGTTTGGTATTTTAATGTCGAGTCGCGCGCAGCACCATGTATAGTTGCATGAAGATAAAGTTATTTTGATTTAAAAAATGCGCTTTTTTGTCATATTTTAGGATGAATATCAATGGTACATGTCCAACATCAATGGATACATATCGTAATGTATATCGGATATATATCAAGCGCACCCTGCAATAATACAATAAACTACAGAGATGTTTGGCGACGCTCGGCTGCTGAGAAACATGAAAATAATGGATTAATGTGAAAATCATGGGTGTCGCGACTCTTTCCGTGGAGTCTCCGCAGCGATGATTTTGCAACCCTTGGGCCCTTATCAGTTCTCCGTCCAGTAGCAGATGAAAATAAACACCGGACAGGAGAATGATAAGGGACTGTGGTTGCGTTAAAAATCCTGAGGACGCTTCCGCTTCATTTTCTTCTCGATCCTCCGAGAAGCAAAGCCGAGCAGAGGCTGAGTGCCGATCGAGGCTTCGAACTGCCATCGGTCGACGCGATGTCCGAATTACTGTTCGAGATCCAAGACAGAAAAGTAAACATTTTTTTATAAAAAATTTTACCAGCTGGAATTATTGACTCAAGTTAATGAATTTTTTTTTATTCATTAACTTCGCAAGAAAAACTTATTATTTATCCCGATGATGAATAAATTCAAGGGACGCGAAAGCAATGTTATCGTCAAACAGCCATTTTTTTTTGTTAATAAAATTAAACAGTCTCGAATTCCAACGCGACAATTTTTCAAAATCTCAGTTTCGTCATTGAAAAATGTATTTGACTTTTCTCGAGATAAAATGAAAAAAGCAAAATTCGGCAAAAACGCGCGCGCGCATTTCCGGTCTCGATAAGGCTGCGTCGTCGACGATAACTGACAAGTTTCCGGAAAAGGAGGAGAAAAAATCCGAGTCATCAATCGAACGAGAAAGAGCGACCATCCGAATGTTTCCGGGAATCTCGGAATATTATTCAATTTTCTACGAATCCGCCGGTCCATGTGACCTCGCGGAGACCTAACCTCAAATAAAAAAAATCGCTAGTTCGCATCGATCCGGGCAAACTTTACTTTAAAAATCGTAATTAATGTTATTTCCAGTTTTTGCGAGCGAATTTCCTAAGAGGAATAAAAAAAAAATGGCGCTATCACAAAATTTGAGCTGTCTCGCACTCGCACTCTCGCAGAAAAGAGCGATAGGGGGGCGGGGCTTGCCACGAATCTCACGCGGAGAAAAGATTGGCAGAATCAGCTCTACCTATATATATATATATATATATATATATATATATATATATATATATTGAAAATAGAGCGTACGATCGCGTGAAAAGTTCATTTATTCGCCACCAAATATATCCCGTATTTCGCAACGTAACAAGAAAATCGTCCGCGCTGATCACGTGTTTCCTTCTTTTTTTTTTTTCTTTTGTTTCTTTTCCCACGACCGAACAATGGGAATTGGACTTTATACCTGACGCACAGAGACACACGGGACACGCGCGCGATCGTCAAGCGGCTAGCACTTGAATTCATTTTTTCTTCATTGCTCGCGCGACGATTCGAGGTCACTCGCGGACGTCGTGTTGATGAGAAAGAATCCACGTAACGAAAAAAAAAAAAAAAAAAAGTAAATGAAATTAAGACACATCGGGATGTACGGATCAGCCTGTTTTTCGTGTACCGGTCGAGTGCAGAGAGTGCGAATCGAGGAGAGAAGCGCGAGACACCGCTCGCGCGGAGAGTCAGTGCCGAAGTGTGAGAACACGCTTCGCCGTGATCGCGGAGCAGCGGCGGCGCTGGTCGCGCGCGCGGCCGGGCGAGCAGCGAAGAAGTGGGGGGGGGGGGAGAGGCGCACACGTAGCGCGCGCACCCGCGCGTCCTTTTTCGGAAACACGTCTCACTCGCGTGATAAATCCTCTCGCGAGTTCGCCATCTTTTTTTTGCACTTGGTTTTTTTTTTTTTTTCGTTCGTTTCCTTCGCGCTCGAAACGTGTAGTCACGAAAAAAAATTATTAAAATAAAATAAAGCTCGCCGAAATAACGTAATTTTAACGTTTAAATTCGAAAAATTGACCGCAGTTGTGTTTCGCGATCGGACGAAAATCGGCAACAAACGCGTGAAATCTTCTCGCTTTTACGACGAGGCGCGCGCGCGCGCGCGCTAACGATTTCGTTGACAGAGCGGGAGATTCTTTTCTTGTTTTTTTTTCACAAGAGCGCAATGAACAATTACGCACGACGTTCGATCATCGACTGAGGAGGCAAAGCTCTTCGTATTTTATGTAGAGAAGTGCGTGTGCGAAGGTTCGCGACAAGGACGGACGAGCGGGCCCATGGTGGGGGAAGCGTCTGGGCCGAAGTGACGGCAGAAGGGGGGGGGGGGGGTTCGTCAGTATCGCCGAAGCTTTTGGCGGGACACGAATCCTTCGTGGGCCTTCTCTTTTCCGGCCAAGTATTCTCTGCATCTTCGATGCAACAAATACAATTTATTCGGATAGAATGATGATCCAAACTCAATGGAACCCAAAACTTTTCCTCGATCCTACCGTTTTTCCTTTCTTATTCGGCACACACTCGCGATCCCTCGTCGATTCACCGGTGGAACAAAGAAATATCGCCATTTTCGTTTTCTTCTCACGTTCGAACGATGGCCCCACGATTGTCCGTTTGTTTATCAATACCGTCCAAACGCGCGTGTACGCCTGAAAGGCAAAAAATAAAAATAAACAGCGTTGCGCTACTACCCGACGTTTGGTTTTCTTATCCGTGAATAAGAAATCGCGCGGTTTACGGGTTCCGCTGAGAACACGTAAGAATAATCTTTGTCCCGTACTATGACGCGTACTCGCACAAAGGCAAGCGCGAAGCTAGAGATTTTTGAATCAGCGATCGAAAAATGTAACGAGTCCCACGGATAATTGTTCCGGAATTACGATTGGCTCTCACGATGAGTATTTTCAGTGAAAATAATTATTATTAATATCACCGCGACGATTCTTTATTCATGATACACGTGCTCGTTAAAGTTCGCTACGCCATTTTGTTTTCCTTATTCGAATTACTTTGGAATAATTAAACTATTGTTCCGGAATTACGATTGGCTCTCATGATGAGTCTTTTCAGTGAAAATAATTATTATTAATATCACCGCGACGATTCTTTATTCATGATGCACGTGCTCGTTAAAGTTCGCACCGCCATTTTGTTTTCCTTACTCGAAACCGCGTTGAGGAAAGAAATTTCTCTTGGACAGAGAATTTAACTCTTGGACAGATGTTTAACTCTTCGTTGTCATCCTGGGTTGAATCGACCGGTCGAACAATTTTTGACGTAAATATATAATAGTTTCCGGCTTCGAATGGACCTGTATTCACCATCTTATCTGGAGTTTGAAGTATCCTCGTACCATAAAATTTACCCTTTTCACGTGTCGGAATAAATACCTTTTTTTTTTTGGAACGCGCACTATGCTATTGTTTTTTTTCCCAGAAGTAGCATATCTAAGGAGTATCACGTCCAAATTTTAGGTAAAAATGTTGAAAATTCACGGAACTATGATTTTTTTGAGCGAAAAGTATCTTTTTATTGCTGTTTTCACCTCTTTATGAATTTTTTGTGACCAAACTTTGAGTTTGGTCACAATACTTTTTTGCAAACTGAATGGGTAGAATCGACCTAATTAAGTTAAGGCCTCAGGCCACTCTAGGATTTTGCAAAAATCGCTTTTTTTTTTTCTTAAAAATGTACCTCAGTACCTATAAAATTATATTCCAAAAGATTATGGGTGTGAAGAGTCTCTAAGTACTCGATTTTCGAATTCTAGCGCATCCCCTCTTGATTCATGTCGTGACTTTCTACTAACTTTAAACGCGTCTATCTCAAAACTACATTTTTCAAGTCGGCCGGACTCATAACTCAAACAAATTTCAACCGATTCACTTGAAATTTTAACTGTATATTTAGAATTACATTTTCTGAGGCACTACGTAGGATTTTTTTTTATTATATTGCATAGTTCCTTTTTTTATAAACAATTTTCTGACGATTTTCTCATGGCATTTTATACTTTTTGTTTCATAAATGCGCCATTTTGACAAAAAAAACAATATATCAAAAAAATCCTAGGTACTTCTATAGCTATTCTTATATATAATCGAAAAAATCTTTAGCGTCTCATCATAACTGAAAAAATTATAGGAGCTGTTGGTCCGGCCGTTGACCTTCCAGAAATAAAGGCGTCATCGGAAAAATGCTGCACAGTCGCCATTTTGACATGTATCGCTGTGAAAAAATAATTTTGTATTGTCAATTACGTGTATAATAAAACGCCTATTTTGTAATTCCGATTTATTTTATGGTTTCGCGGAGAAGAAATCACTAAATATGCCCTTTTTTTGGCCTCTAGAGTGGCCTAAGGCCTTAATGAAATAGGCATTCGTAGCATTATAACTACGTCATATAAATAAACATATAAATATGATAAATAAATAAAATATCAATCGATGATGTCAATAAATACAACAAGTAATGAAATCGTTTGATATCTTCATACCTCTCTCACTGTCTCTCTGTCTCTCTCTGTCTCTCTCTGTCTCTGTCTCTCTTTCTCTGTCTCTCTCTCTCTCTCTCTCTCTGTCTCTCTCTCTCTCTCTGTCTCTCTCTCTCTCTCTCTCTCTGTCTCTCTCTGTCTCGCTCTCTGTCTCTCTCTCTCTCTCTCTGTCTCTCTCTCTCTCTCTCTATGCTTGTGTGTGTACAAATATAAACCCATGCATATATTCTTAAACTTTCTACGTGTTTCGTTTTCGAGCTTCGACGGCTCCAGGGTCAATTCGGGGTGACAAACACAGCCGACCTCGTAAATATATAAATATATATATATATATATATATATTTATGCATGTGTCCTGATTATTTATATGTATTGCCAGGAAGGGCTACGAAATTCTATCTACCGTTTTTCCATTGTATTCAAAATTTGTGAACAATATATATTTCTTATACGTTTTGCCCACGTAAATTCTCCATTACGTTTCGACAATTTCTTCATTTCCAAGACTTCTCTGTCTTCATGCTATCCTCACTCGCGAGGACATTGATTTTGGGCTTTGATCGGGCCCCATCTTATAATGTTCCCTAACTTTATTAAAGCCCTAGTCTGGAAGCCTCACACGGGTTGGTTATTTTAATATTTATTTACTTGCTTCTTTTTTTTTTACGATAATCAGTCTTACACATTTTTCAAATCATGCGTCTTTTCAATTTAAAAAATAATTAGGTACGTTACAACTTTGAGCACAGCCGCCTCGACACGAGGCGGCTGTGCTCAAAGTTGTACATCTTCATGAATAATGCTCCGATGTGTCTAAAATTTTCCGAGAATACTTTTGAAATGCTGTACTTTGAGAAAATGTGAAAAAAAAACGATTTTTTGAAAATGCTGACTAGTCCTTACCCCTTAAAACAAATGCGCATTTTTGTTGTATTTTAGGATAAATATCAATGATATATATTGCGATATATATCACTTGATATACAATGGGTAAAAAAAGTATTTCTACACCGCGTGTTTTTCAAATTATCCTGCGAAAAAAAAAATACCTTATCATTAATTTTTTTCGAAAAAAAAATCGTATATCGTACCTCACGCGACCCCTGATCTAAATTGAATATATTAAATTTAATATATTATCAAATAATTGTAATATATAAAAAAAATATCTACCACTGATTTAAATCCAAAAAAAAAATGATCCAAAATCTAAAAAAAAGTATAAATCGATTTTCTCATTTCCAGTCCATGCTCTCTCTAATTTAATTGCCAATGAATATGAGAAATTGATGTTTTGTAAATTCAAGCAAATATAAATGTATACGCGTGCCCGTGTATCATGAGTATGACGGTTGTGCGTGTCTTCTCGAAAGCGCGTTTCTTCGAGCGCACATGGAAATGAGACGTCGTTGCCCCGCGTCGAGTTTTGCCACTGTCACACGTGTTGACCCCTGTATCTTTGTTCCACGTATTAAACCGCTCGACCCCAACGTATGCACACTCACATACATGCACACACACACACACACATATATATATATATATTATATATATATATACATATATATATACGGCGCGCTCTCGCAGCGTTGTCCCTTTCACACACTAAACCCAATGTCTTCACCAGGCCTCGTGTTATGTACGCATAATACACGATGAGAGACCGTCTCGTGTCGTACGATTGCGTAATAACGATTCGAGAAACGAGCTTCGCAACGATATATAGTTCATACTCTTGCCGTTAAGGCCTCATATACGCGAAAAATTACAAAAATTTTCATTTTTTATTTATTTTTTATTCCATTATCCTGAACGGTTAGGAATATTTTAAGCTTTGCAGAATTGAAAAATTCGCAGGATGCCATTAAATAAGGTAAGATTGCATTTATAATAGATACCGCGCGGCGCGCCCGACCGCCAACTTCAAAGCCATTTTTCCACGATTCACTTTTTCGAACCTTGTGAAAGTTCTAACTCTTGAACGAAGGTTCAGATCGCTTTGAAATTTTTACAACATATTCGTAGTATCATCATCTATCGTGTGAACCACAGAAACAAAAATTTCAATGACACAAAAAAATATAAAAAATAAAATACCGACAGAAAATTGAGTCAAAAAATTTTAAGTTTCGAATTTTTATTATAATAATTAAAAAAAAATAATATTGTTGGTTCACACCGAAGATACATTCATTATGCAATTATAAATATGTTTATTTTTTTTTTCAGACACCCACATCGATGCCGAGAACTTTCACCATCAACGCGCGCGCAAAAAAAATACATTGCTTTATTATGTTATATCTCCGCCGTTTGTTAATATTTCTGATTTTTTTTTTCATATACTTAACCATGTGCATAAATGATCTGTAAAAAAAATCTTGTCAATATATGCGTTATTTTTTTTTAACCGCGTCTAGAAAAGTACCTTCGAAAATCGGCGAAATCGCGTATATAAGGCCTTAACGATGCGCTACTTCGATATAGGAAATAGATGCGCACTCAAAAAAAAAAAAAGAAAAGAAATTCCCATTATTTTCCTATCGGAGGAATTGCACCGCGGGGCGCGAGAGCATTAAAAAAAAAATGTTGCAACGAGAAGAAAGAAAAGAGGTTGGTGATAAATTTAGGGCTAATTAGAGGTTCTTGCCCGAATGGGCTTTTTGTGCGACAAGCAGGATAATTAGAATCGAGAGGGGGGCGTCGAATTCTACCCCCCTCCCTCTCTCTCTCTCTCTCTCGATGTGACGTATTGAATTCCATCCTACTTGGTCGTTCCTAATGATCCTACTCACGATACAAAATGGCACTCGAATGACAATAACGACCCCGATATCCGCGAGTGGGAGGAGGGGGGTGGGGGGGGGGGGGGGGGGGCGGCGGCGGGATGCATATCGACCACAAAATCCGATCATTATTTTTCCGCCATCAAGATCGGCAAGATCGCTATACAAGAGACAAAAAAGAACGTGGGCAAGGCGAAGAGGAGAATATTCGTAATTATCGTGGCCCTGTGCGAGAAGTGCTCATCTAGTCGGGCTCGATGAAACTTTTTTCGCATTATCACCCTTATTAGACTCGATTGGCTGTCTCGTACGAATACGTACGACTCGTACCTGTGCGAGCTCTCCCCGAGAGAATGAGCGTATTAAAAATAACAAATAAAATCCCTATTTTGTAATTCCGATTTATTTTATGGTTTCGCTGAAGAAAAAAAAAAACCACAAAACCCTTTTTTTGACCTCTTGAGTGGCCTAAGGCCTTAAATGCATTGATTTTGTGAATTATTATTGTAAGCCGCTACGGCAATGCTGTCTCTTCGCGGACGTTATTCTTTACGTCTGTACTACAGCATACAAAAAAATCGCTTTTTTTCTAATGAGAAAATTCTAAAAAGAAGAATTGTGCATTACCTTAAGGCAGTAGTCTGCTTTACAGGCTTCAAAAAATCGATTTTTCGTTTTTGTCTTAAATCTATTCCAAAACTATCCAAGAATATGTGTTCAAAATTTTAGAGGCCAATTCGACATATTTTCGAAGCTAGATCAGTTTTAGTGGCCGAGCGTCGAGCAGGTGCGAATGCTCGGGCAGAACTTTACAGCCCGTTTTCTCGAGTTTTCATTTTCACAAGTTTTGGAAAACGGTGCCGGCGATAGTAAAAACAATATATGTCCGATCGAAAAAAACCAAAGTGATCTAGCTTCAGTATTGAATTATCTTCTATTTGAACTAAAAAAGTTGGACAAAAGTACTATTTAAATTACTTGTTTTGCAACTTAAAGTGAATTTTTTTCTTTCAAAAAAGTGAATTTTTTTTTCAAACTTCGAAAAAATTTGGAATTTCGTCATTTCTTCGGTATTTTTTTAGTTCATATAGAAAAGGAACTTATAAAAACTAAAAAAAAATTTGGTTCCACTGTTTCAGATGCATCGCACGACCTCCATCACCGGCACCGATTTACGAGTGCACACTCCAGGCGCCCCAGAAAAATCGTTACAACTTTGGCAAATTTCAATAATTTGTAATAATAAAAATTGTTTTTTAAAGCTTGAATATAATATACTATCGTCTCAAAATTTCGTTTACCGCAATCATTTCCTTCCCTTTCAAAAAAATTGTTGAAAAAACGCTTTTTTTTCGGCTCCTAAAGCAGACTACTGCCTTAAAACTATCAACGTTAAAAATGAAAGTGAAGTTGGGAGTGAGCCAGATAGAATTGTGATAGACGAAAGAGGCTCCGAATGACACCGAAAGCGGATATGCAGCCCCCATCATTTCCCCTCGGGGCTTATCTCTCCTTGGCCATATCCCGACCGCATGCTTCGTACATGTGTATGAACATAAAATTATAGTACGTATGAGGTTTAAGCGAAGCAAATAGGTGGGAGGGGGAGCTCGAAGCGCTTCGGCTCGCTAGTCGCGCTCTCTGCGTGACAGCGACAAAAGTCAATTGTCTCTCTCTCTCTCTCTCTCTCTCTCTCTCTCTCTCTCTCTCTCTCTCTCTCTCTCTCCCGCTACGGCGTGTTCAAACTGACAAAGAACCAAACAGCTTGGTATCTTATCTACGCACTGTGCGTATCGCTCGCGTTTGCGGCTCGTTAAGATCCGCGACTATGATCCGATCGACCTCCAAAATAACCATCGACGCGTCTAGAAAGACCATCATCCTACCGACCTAATAATATCGGGATAGATATAAAAACACATCGATGTGCATTTCAGCCAAGAGAGAAGGAGAGAGAGAGGGGAGGGGGAAGAGGGAGAGGGGGAGAGAGAGAGAGAGAGAGAGAGAGAGAGAGAGAGAGAGAGAGAGAGAGAGAGAGAGAGAGAGAGAGAGAGAGCTCTTCAAAGGCAATAGGGAAAAGGCCGAGAGAGCGGGATCGCGTAATGACTATGCACGCGTCGTTTTGTAAGGTCAATGTTTTTGGAACTGTGGTCTGGTCTGGGCTAAGAGAGCAGTTGCCATGCCAACGTGGAAGAGCAAGAGAGAGAGAGAGAGAGAGATGTGGGGAGGTGGAGTGAAATAGGGGAGGCCGGAGAGCTAACCCAGACTGGAGAGATCGAGCACGCGAGGAAGCGAGAAGGAATTGCGAGCGGGGTGAGTGCGTGCGAGACGGTTACGATAAACAGAAGAATACAAGAAGAAGAAGAAGAGGAAGATGAAGAAGAAAAATGCATCCCCGATCATCCCCTTAGCACACTTCCTGAATGAGATTGCATTTCTATCATCCCAAATGCTGCCTGTCCATGTGTGAGTAAAACTCTCGATAGCAGTACTCGCAATTGGACACCCTCTTGAGAATGTATAACTCTCAGGCAGTAACGCCAGACTCGCCGATAGTCAGACTCGTGAGAGCTTGCCACTCAAGTGGACAAGCTGAAACATATGAAAATTAAGTAATGAGACATTTATTATAATTTGAAAGACAGGAAAATTAAGTAATGAGACATTTATTATAATATGAAAGATACGAAAATTAAGTAATGACACATTTAATTTGAAACATTAATTTACACGTGTAAATTAAGTAGACTGGTAACGTAGCATTCGATCTTGACTAACACTTGGGACGCGGGACTTGATGGGTTTGTACTCGCTAGAGTGATTTGGTTGTCCGTACACTGACAACCAATGAAATATATTTAATATTTAACAAGAATAGCTGGAACAAATGAAAATATATATGTTTGAAACAAATAGGATCGTAGTAGGCCGTGAGACAAGGAAAAAAAACCTATTTGATTTAAATAGATTGTATTTAAATAAAAATAAAATCTTTAATAGCGTATGAAAAAAAAAATCCAAAGAATTGGAATACGAAATGAATAGCGCAACGAAGAATAAAAAAATGGAGTACACGGAGAGAATTAAAAAGTAATTTTTGTCGTGAATTTCACGGTAAAAATTACCGTGATATATTTCAATGCGGTGACAAGTGAGAAAAGCATAATAATTCGTATGCGACAAGTTTTGTTTTAACTCACGTTACAGAAAATTTCAAATACGTAGCAAAAATTTTACTATACAAGAAGGGTAGCGCGCACGATAATTTTTACCGAGAGCACAATACATTTTCCTATAACACTCATTAAATTTTATAATAAATCTTAAAATAACTGTTATAAAGACGATACTTTTTTATAGACATTTTTCAAAGGAATAAAATAATAAAATGCACAGTAAAATTTCGCTGATATTATATATTTTTTAAATTTAAGTTTTGCGTATTTTCTTACACATGAAAATTGACTAGAAAATCTGGTAAAATGTTCTATCTGAAGAAGAAATTTTATTTTATTCTCGTGAAAATCTGTGTTTTACTCAGTAATAATAAGCGAAGTTTCAGGATTGTCATCTGGCTACCGTTACTGCACGGTAATTTTTAACATTTAATTCTCTCCGTGTAATTCCCATAATTTCATCGCGATTCGAATGTATCGGAGTACCTGGATTAGCTTGTCTCATCGATTTATCTTTTTGTTTTTTTTTTGCAACAGTCGTAAGAGTACTCTCTCGAGAAAGAGCAACTCTCAGAATTTACTCTCAAGTCGGACAGGCACACCTCAAGGAATCAGCAAGTCCGATCCCACTTTCATCCAAGACTCGCTGATGTACATCCAGCGAAGAACGAAACTTCGACAGCCGCATGAGCCTGAGGTCAATCGATCGACCAGCTCGTATCCAAATACGTGTTTCCGGTGTGACTAATCCAATGAAGAAGAACCCACTGGAGTACGAGGAAAGATCCAACACCGTAACGCGCCCTCTATCAGCGGAAAGTTTCGAGCTTCGAGTTGACCGAGGAAACTTTCCGCTGAAAGCTCATCCGCGATCATCCTAACGTAACTATCGAACCGAAAAGTACGAAGGAGCTCACTCGAGATCTTAGCCGTTGATGGTATACGTGGCTCCGAAACGAACGATACAGGACGAATCAATCTTTTAATTTGTATATCCAAATTTCAGATTCGTAACTCATTCCGTTTACGAGAGCTCGACCCGTGACATACACGGAGAGAATTAAAAAAGTAATTTTTGTCGTGAATTTCACGGTAAAAATTACCGTGATATATTTCAATGTGGTGACAAGTGAGAAAAGTATAATAATTCGTATGCGACAAGTTTTTTTTTTAACTCACGTTACGGAAAATTTCAAATACGTAGCTAAAATTTTACTTATACGAGAAGGGTAGCGCGCACGATAATTTTTACCGAGGGCACAATTCATTTTCCTACACGGAGAGAATTAAATGTTAAAAATTACCGTGCAGTAACGGTAAACCAGATGACAACCCTGAAACTTCGCTTATTATTACTGAGTAAAACACAGATTTTCACGAAAATAAAATAAAATTTCTTCTTCAGATGGAAAATTTTACCAGATTTTCTAGTCAATT
>OZ010724.1:11257810-11283481 GCA_963932345.1 Ophion ventricosus
CGTGCAGAACGTGCAGAAGCCAAGGACCACGCACGCAGGCATCCTTAAATATAAGCACAAAAACCACAAAAATTGTTTTTTTATTTTATCGCTACACTAAAATTGTTTATTATTTTATCACTTTGTAACACCACACTACGATTTTTTTTATTTGAGAACAACGACAGATCGAGAAAACGAAAAAAAAATATCCACTTGGTCCACGCGACGAAAAAGATGACGAAATAATACGGAGAGGCGCTTTGCGGAGTGGGGGGTCATGCGGGCGACTACTAGCGCCGCATGGTGGGTTAGTTTACGTGGCGACAATAACGGGGACACGTTATCCCAGTGTCAGCCCCCTGGTTTGTTCCGAACAATCTGTACCATTGCACAGCTTTTCGGGCTTGCTTTTGATTGGCTCACCCCAAGGTAGGAGCGCTTTACGTGGCAGAAGCGAGAACCACCGCTTTGCCTCATTATCCTAGACACTCCCTATCTTACGAGTTTCCAGACCTGTACGTAAGACCGTGGTTTTGAGCAATGAAAAAAATAAAAGAGCGCAAACAAAGGACTGCGATACTTGTCAATTTTAATAAAGTCGTAAACGTCATTGCTATGAAGAATTCTCGGTCATCGTCGATGAATTCGTGCACCCGTTTCCCTCGCCTCACGTGGATATTTCTCTTGCTCGTTTCTCGGACGCGAGGATTGCTGAGCGTTTCTGCAAACGATCGAATGCCCGAGGAGCCCGTATCGCCGACTGAGCAGCTCGGCGCGTCTGACATTGTAGCGTATTTTTTTCCTAAAAAAAATTATAGACATATTTTATCAATAATAATCTATGAAACTTATATTGGACGCATCATTCATAAATTAGAATAATTATGAAAATTTTATAAATAAGGAAAATTAGAAAATCTTTATAAATCATAAATATTTTATAAATAAGAAAACCTTTATAAATCATAAATATTTTATAAATAAGAAAAAAGTTATAAATTACCCATATTTTAGAAATGATAGATATTTTGTAAATTAGACAAAATTTCGAAACATTTTCGAACACAAACCCAAACAATTAGCAAATTTTTATAAATTATAAAATTTTTATAAATTTTATAAACTATAATAATGTTATAAATGATAAAAATTCTAAAAATGTCATAAACTAAAAAAAATGAGAAAATTCTTATAAATTTTATAAATTATAAAAGTTAGAAAATTTGTAGAAATTTCATGAAATATAAAAATTAGTTAAATTTTATAAATTTTATAAATCATGAATATTTTATAAAATATCAATATTTTAGAAATTATAAACATTTTGTAAATTAGACAAATTTTCGAAAACAAACCCAAACAATTATAAAAATTATAAAAATTTTATAAATTATAAAAATGTTATAAATTATCGATATTTTAGAAATGATAGATATTTTGTAAATTAGAAAATTTTTCGAAAACAAACCCAAACAATTATAAAAATTTTATAAATAGTAAAAGTTAGAAAATTTGAATAAATGTTATGAATTATAAAAATTAGACAAATTTTATAAAGTTTTTATAAATTATAAATATTTTATAAATTATAAAAAATTCATACATCATCAATATTTTAGAAATGATAAATATTTTTTAAATTAGACAAATTTTCGAAAACAAACCGAAACAATTGGGAAAAATTAGAAAAATTTTATGAATTAAACAGTTTTTATAAATTATAAATATTTGATAGATTATAAATTTTTTATAAATTTCATGAGTCATAAAAATTAGATAAATTGAAAAAAAAAAAACATTTTTTTGAATAATTTATATAAAATTAAATTTATACGAATGTACTATTATGATTACGTAAAATGTTGGGAATATCACCGTATCTTTCACCGCTTAAATTTGTTGACTCTTACACCCCGTGAACACCCATTGCTCCATTATTTCCCTGTGTGCTTCGAAAACTTTGGACTTTCTTGCTCCCGCGCGTTTGCCTCGTTTTCGTCTTGTACTCCGCGAGTGCACTCGTGTCCGATGACAAAATGACAAAGGGACTCTTCGCTGTCTCTCTGCCCGTTCCCTCCAGCCGTGCCCCCCTCGCCCCTTGAAACCCGTCCTCGCGCCCTGGGGCGATATTACCGCAGTTTCTCTTTCGGAACTATTCGAGTCTCGCGTCCACGACAGTTGGAACTTGCACGAACCCTTCGCGTCCCTCTTGCCATTCCAGCGACTGTGTCTCTTTCCTTCAACGAGTGTTCTCTCTATCTCTCTCTCTCTCTCTCTCTCTGCTTCTCCCTGTATTCCTAACGCAACCATTCGCTACCATACGTGATTGATTATTCTCATTGCAGTTTTGGCTCGTTCCTCCCCTCCTTAACCCCCCCCCCCCGACTTCAAGGAGAGCCCAAAAGGGTTCAGGGCAAATTTGGCGCGGCCGAGGTGGAATCATTTTTTTTTCGTCAGGGATTTCTCCAAAAAATAAAAAAGTTGAAAATGAACAGCCTTCATTAATCGTCTGAAGAGGTTTTCGAAAATATTTAATATGAAAATAATGTAAAAAATGATGATTATAATAATAATACAAATCTGAAAGTGAAAAAATACGGCTGGATGTATTGTAAAAAGTACGGTAGATGAAAAAATCGATAAACGAAAAGAGTATAGGAATTAATTAATGTTCCCTTGACGTGGGAGCGAAAGGAACCTCCGCGCGGTGCGATCTTGAGGAAAAAATCTTTGAGTGCATGGGACTCGTAAGCGCGCGCGTGTCTTACGAGGTGGGCGGCTTATGCGCGACGGTTAAAAAGAATATTATGGGGGTGTAGAACGAGAGAAGAGAGAGAGAGAGAGAGAGAGAGAGAGAGAGAGAGAGAGAGAGAGAGAGAGAGAGAGAGAGAGAGAGAGAGAGAGAGAGAGAGAGAAAGAGATTGATTCGTGTGCAAGACAATGGCAGCAACCATATAGAGCCCGCAGTGCCTAAGGTAAATTATGGCGGTGTGTTATTAAAAATTCACTCCCTCCAGCATGACTGAAGTGGCCTCTGGCAATCTGCATCTCATTCCCGCGTTGTACGGCTCCTTGTGTTCTCCTTGCCTTGTCACGGGCCAGAGCCAGAATCACATCGGAGATTCCATCCCTCTCTCTCTCTCTTTCTCTCTCTCTCTCTCTCTCTCTCTCTTTCTCTCTCTCTCGCTATCTCTGCATCCCACTTCATCTCTATTCATTCCTACAATTTTATCTCATTACTTTAATCATTCCCTAGCAGAAATGTATTGAGGAGTCCCCGGATCCTACCACCTCCTTTTAAGGATTTCATAGAAACGCCACACGTAGAGAGTCCACATTGGAATCCAAATGGATTCACACCATTTCCCGATTTACGTTTTTCAATATCCATCCAGTAATACCTTTACACATCTTGTAGGAATCCAATGCGATGATCCATTGGATTCATATCAGGACATAGGAACAATTATGGGAATCCAATTGGATCCCTACGACAATTTTTACACGGGATTCTCATTGATTTTCCTGCTGTCCTTTTTCTATTACGTTGTTTTTTTGTTCTCTGAAGGACTTAGGTCACTCTGGAGGTCATAAAAAAAAAGCATATTTTGTGATTTTTTTTTCAGCGAAACCATAAAATAAATCGGAATTACTAGGGGTTTTATTATACACGCAATTGACTATACAAAATTATTTTTTCACAGCGATACATGTGAAAATAGCGACTGTGCAGCATTTTTCCGATGACGCCTTTATTACACGGAGGGAATTAAATGTTAAAAATTACCGTGCAGTAACGGTAACCAGATGACAACCCTGAAACTTCGCTTATTATTACTGAGTAAAACACAGATTTTCACGAAAATAAAATAAAATTTCTTCTTCAGATAGAAAATTTTACCAGATTTTCTAGTAAATCTTTATGTGTAACAAAATACGCAAAACTTAAATTTAAAAAATATATAATATCAGCGAAATTTTACTGTGCATTTTATTATTTTATGCCTTTCAAAAATGTCTATAAAAAAGTATCGTCTTTATAACAGTTATTTTAAGATTTATTATAAAATTTAATGAGTGTTATATGAAAATGTATTGTGCTCTCGGTAAAAATTATCGTGCGCGCTACCCTTCTTGTATAGTAAAATTTTACCTACGTATTTGAAATTTTCTGTAACGTGAGTTAAAACAAAACTTGTCGCATACAAATTATTACGCTTTTCTCACTTGTCACCACATTGAAATATATCACGGTAATTTTGACCGTGAAATTCACGACAAAAATTACTTTTTAATTCTCTCCGTGTATAAGAATAGCTATAGGAGTACGTAGGATTTTTTTGATATATTGTTTTTTTGTCAAAACGGCGCATTTCTAAAACAAAAAGTATAAAATGCCATGAGAAAATGGTCAGAAAATTGTTTATAAAAAAGGAACTATGCAATATAATTTAAAAAAATCCTACGTAGTGCCTTAAAGTTAAAATTTCAAGTGAATCGGTTGAAATTTGTTTGAGTTATGAGTCCGGCTGACTTGAAAAATGTAGTTTTGAGATAAACGCGTTTAAAGTTACGAGAAAGTCACGACACGAATCACGAGGGGTTGCGCTAGAATTCGAAATTCGAGTACATAAAGATTTTTTCACATCCATGTTTTTTTGGAAAATCCTAGATTAGCCTGAGGCCTTAAATCCTCGACGATTTTGCAGGTTGGCGGGATTGTGCGAGGATCACCCGCGACAAGGATTCGAGCGCGAAACAACAGTCCGGCCCTCAATCGTTTCCTCGAGGACGTACTAAGTGCCCAGAACGAATTGAGATGGATCGATCGTGCGGTTGCTCATCGCACGGATCATTCACGGGACGTCGAGGCTTCGTTTCATCGGCGAAGGTACCTTAGCCCCCTACCTTGACCCGTAACCGCTCGCGTTTTAACGAAAAATTTTTACCATCGTAGAAAAAGCCATCGAGAGAACGGGGCTGTCCATGATATGGCGAGAATTGCAAAGAGTCGCGAGGACGAAGCGAAAAGGAAGCGCGAAGTCGAGCGGGAGAATGAGCTGGTGGAGAAGAACGAGAGATACTCACCGTCCCTCGCCTCGCTCAAGAGAACGATCATCGAGTTGAGCAACAGTTTGGATCCTGGGGATGAGAGAAATATCGAGCCGGGACGAAAATTATTGTCGTCCTCGGAGCAGCAGCAGCAGCAGCAGCAGCAGCAGCAGCAGAACAACCATGACGTAAGATCGGCAATGGACCACGCTGCCATTGAGTACTACGATTACGTGGATGACGTCGATGCACCCGGGGACGAGAGCAATCAACAGATGGAACTGGACATTGAACGTGCGTTCATAAATTATTAATAACTAGCTTTTGCCCGCTACTTCGTCCGCGCGGTCTTTAGGATTTAATCCAGAGTGGAGATAAACAAAGAGAGAAAAAAAAAATAAGAAATAAAGAAAGTAGAGTGTTATATTGCTCAGGCACGATGGTGAACTGACTGGCTGAGATAAGGCTTGCTAATCAATGAAATAGTACACGGAGAGAATTAAACAGTAATTTTTGTCGTGAATTTCACGGTAAAAATTACCGTGATATATTTCAATGTGGTGACAAGTGAGAAAAGAATAATAATTCGTATGCGACAAGTTTTTTTTTTTTTTAACTCACGTTACAGAAAATTTCAAATACGTAGCTAAAATTTTACTATACAAGAAGGGTAGCGGGCACGATAATTTTTACCGAGAGCACAATACATTTTCCTATAACACTCATTAAATTTTATAATAAATCTTAAAATAACTGTTATAAAGACGATACTTTTTTTATAGACATTTTTCAAAGGCATAAAATAATAAAATGCACAGTAAAATTTCGCTGATATTATATATTTTTTAAATTTAAGTTTTGCGTATTTTGTTAAACATGAAAATTTACTAGAAAATCTGGTAAAGTTTTCTATCTGAAGAAGAAATGTTATTTTATTTTCGTGATTATCTGTGTTTTACTCAGTAATAATAAGCGAAGTTTCATGGTTGTCATCTGGTTGCCGTTACTGCACGGTCATTTTTAACATTTAATTCTCTCCGTGTAGTATAAAAGTGCCAACCTTCGTGCAATGTCATTGTTTTCTACAGAACTATATGGCTTTGCGATATAGTTCTGTAGACAAGATCGTATGATTTATGATCTACGGCAAGCACATTCGAGCTTCAGACATTCGATACTCTCGAACAGCCCACATTATAGTTGACCATGCGAGAAGCTAATCCTTTTTAGTGCATCTCTTTTTAGTGCCCTTTGAGGAACGTATCTTTCGAACTTCATTGAGATAAAACACAGGGAAATCGACTTTTTCATACAAACTTCCACATCGCATCCCTAATTAGGGGTTGTTTAAAAAAAATCCGAAAATACACCTTATTTGTTTTGAAGAATATTCGTACCAAGTTTCAATTTGATACACGCAAGGAATACAATTTTCCGTACAAACTTTTACACCCCATTTGGAGTTGTTTTTCGAAAAAAAAAAGAACCTTACTTAGTGCACCTCTACACCTTCGAAGGAACGTATCTTCCAAGCTTCATTTTTCCATCTTCAGCGGTTTAGGCTGGGCGTTGTCTATATGTCAATCAGTCAAGAAACTAATTTACCAGGTCTGTAAATATGAAACCGGAATTTGCCCATAGATGGCCCTAGTTGTCAATGTATAGTTATCGTCATGTCGCGTCATTGGCGCCACTTGCTTTGTTGACATCTGACAGAGATTTTTAACTCACAACAATACAAGTTTCATACCCCAACATAGTTTGTTATAGGGTTGAACATGTCGAATTTTGTGCCTGGAAATTACGATTTGCGGAGAGCATTAATTTTCCGTTACCATTTGAAGAAAACTGCTGCAGAATAGCATCGAATGCTTGTCGAAGCTTGCGGTGAGCATGCTCTTGGTAAATCGCAGTGCTTTGAGTGGTTTAAAAAAATGCAAAAGTGGCGATTTCGACGTGAGAAACGAAGAACGTGGGAGGGCCACCGAAAAAGTTTGAAGACAGCGAATTGCAAGCATTGTTGGATACTAAAACCTGGCGAAACTGTTAACACTGAACGCTACCGATGACAAATGATCTATTTGAATGAAGCTTTGCGTGAAAAACGACCAGAATATCAAAAAAAAAGGCAACAACAAAGTGATTTTGCTTCATGATAATGCACCATCACACACAGCAAAACTGGTCAAGGAAACGACAGAGGCGTTTAGTTGGGAAATACTTTCGCATGCGGCTTACTCACCAGACTTCCGTCCGATTACCACGTATTTCCATCGATGAGACACGCACTTGCTGAGCAGCGCTTCACTTCTTACGTAAATGTACGAAAATGGCTCGATTACTGCTTTGCCTCGAAAGAGCAACAGTTTTTTTTTAGCCTGGCATCCACAAATCGCCAGACAAGTGAGAAAAATGTATATCTAGCAATGGACGATACTTCGAATAAAATATTTTTCATCATTTTCATAGAATAAACGTTTATTTTCTATACAAAAATTCTGGTTTCATATTTACATACCCGGTACACGCATAGAAGATAATAGAAAAAAGTGAATAAATGTAGATGACTAGATAAAGATCGAACCACCGGGGGTGGGTAAATTCTTCCCAATACAAACTGAGGCAAATAAAATCGAAGGATACATTCTTAAAATAATAATAATAATAATAACGGTAAAATTAAAATGTCAGAAACTTTCACGCAAGTGCCAACAACAACTGTACAAAGTTTCAACTCAATCGGATGAACGATGCGCGAACGCACAGAAGACGAACACGCAAACATGAATTTTCTATATATTAGATGATAATTAGAGAAGATTTTAATTCCCGAAAATCGATTGAATTTGTGCACAGACGAGGAGGAATCGGCTCCAAATTCGGACGTTTCCGGGAGACAGGAAATGACGAAAGCGAAGGACGAGAATGCCGAGGAGGACAGAAAAGTCGAGCTGTTACAGTCGAAATTAAAGAACAAAGAAATGAAGGAAGAATTCATCAGTGACATAAGAGAGCCGATCGCCATACCGGACAACAAATCGCCATCTTCGTACTCCTCGAATGATCGCGAGTCACGGTCGATACTCAAGAGAATACCCGAACCTCAAGACTCGGGATCCTCCGACTACAGTCAGTGGTAAAAACATGAAAATTACTTCCTTCCCCATCCCCGTCCAGGTTTGGACAATCTCCCACACGAGAGAATTAGATCGTTTCAGGAACAAAGCGCAGCAGCTCGAGCCCTACTCGAGGAGACGACATTTCGACGATTACGAAACTTCGAAGGCCCTTGAGAAAGAAAAATTGTTAGTGGAACAAACTGACAATGTTAAGTCTGACATTGAAAGCGAGGCGAAAATGAGCCAGGACGATGAACGCGTTTATCTCGTGATATCGCCACGTGACGACGAGTTGTCAAAAAGAAGAAATAAGAAAAAGACGAAAAAACGTAGCGTCGATGACGAGGACGAGAAAGTGGAGGAAGACGCTTCTTACTACACGTCGAAGGACAAATCGGCGAGGAACTACGCCGCCCTCAAGAGCACCGACGATCTATTCAAAGGCGGTATCGAGCAGAGCAATCCACTCGGTGGCGAGCAGGATAAGCCGAGCAGACTCGAGAGCAGCTTTAGTCCTTCTCTTCTCGCCACTCCTCTCCCAATATCTCTCGTACGACATTCCACGTCATCCAGTAGCACCGAATGGAAAATCATTCAGGTTCATGAATTGCACAGTAGCCGTGCAGAAAATTTCTTAGCGATAACTTGAAATTCCGATCTGACAGGAACACTATGCACGTGGGGAGTCGACATTGGAATCCAAGTGGATGCTTTAGTTATTTCCCGGTTGAAGTCGTTCGAGAGTTTTTACTTGAAATTCTCAATCGTAATTTGTTGACTCTTCCCATAAAAAATATCCCTTCGTGAACCCGTTTACAAATTTGTCGGGGAATCCAAAGAGGCACTTACATCTCTATAGGAATTTTTTAGGGACATCGCGGATTGGGAGTCCTCATTGGCATACAATTTTATGATGCACCGTGCCCCGATTAACGCCCTTTGAGAATTCTTATCACGTTCGAATCGAAAATATGTGAAAAGTCACTAAAGTGTTTTTCGATTATATATAAGAATAGCTATAGAAGTACGTAGGATTTTTTTGATATATTGTTTTTTTGTCAAAATGGCGCATTTCTAAAACAAAAAGTATAAAATGCCATGAGAAAATCGTCAGAAAATTGTTTATAATAAAGGAACTGTGCAATATAATTTTAAAAAAATCCTACGTAGTGCCTCAGAAAATGTAATTCTAAATATACAGTTAAAATTTCAAGTGAATCGGTTGAAATTTGTTTGAGTTATGAGTCCGGCCGACTTGAAAAATGTAGTTTTGAGATAAACGCGTTTAAAGTTAGCAGAAAGTCACGACACGAGTCAAGAGGGGTTGCGCTAGAATTCGAAAATCGAGAACTTAGAGATTTTTCACACCCATCATCTTTTGGAATATAATTTTATCGGTACTAACGTACACGGAGAGAATTAAAAAGTAATTTTTGTCGTGAATTTCACGGTCAAAATTACCGTGATATATTTCAATGTGGTGACAAGTGAGAAAAGCATAATAATTCGTATGCGACAAGTTTTTTTTTTAACTCACGTTACAGAAAATTTCAATTACGTAGCTAAAATTTTACTATACAAGAAGGGTAGCGGGCACGATAATTTTTACCGAGAGCACAATACATTTTCCTATAACACTCATTAAATTTTATAATAAATCTTAAAATAACTGTTATAAAGACGATACTTTTTTATAGACATTTTTGAAAGGCATAAAATAATAAAATGCACAGTAAAATTTCGCTGATATTATATATTTTTTAAATTTACATTTTGCGTATTTTGTTACACATGAAAATTTACTAGAAAATCTGGTAAAATGTTCTATCTGAAGAAGAAATTTTATTTTATTTTCGTGAATATCTGTGTTTTACTCAGTAATAATAAGCGAAGTTTCAGGGTTGTCATCTGGTTACCGTTACTGCACGCTCATTTTTAACATTTAATTCTCTCCGTGTACATTTTAAACAAAAAAAATCGATTTTTGGAAAATCCTAGAGTGGCCTAGGCCTTGATAGTTCCGGATCAGTATCCTGGCTGGAATCCGATTTGCAAGCATTACATTTACTTCCCGGATCCGATCCGATGTCCAACTGGATTCCGATTAGAGAAACCAGGATCCTAGTCCGAATCGAACAATATTTCTGCACGGGTAGCATAAAAAAAAAAAAAAAATCGTCCCAAAACAAAAAGCTATTGAAATTTATTCGTCTAACAGTATAAGAAAATTCCGGGACCCGTACACACGTTGCGATCGCCGCGCGGATTCGGACGTCATCTGACACAAATCGTACGCGAGAGGCCGTTCGATAATTCGACCGTCGCGTCCTTATCGATCCCCCGGACGACGACGAACAATCGCATGACGGGGATGACCTTGGCGCAAAGTGCTCGATACACCTGGACAGACGCGCTTCCGGTGATCATGGACCAACGGGAACAGGTTTGTAAAAAAAAAAAAAATTGCAGACACCTTCTTTGTGCACTTCGAAAAGTCCTCGAATTGTGGTGAGAAAACATGTCGTTCAGACGATCAGAGAGAACGAAACGAAAGTCATCGCAGAGCCTTGGTCCGCGGTAACGAGGAACACGACGGGGACGACGACAACGAAGATCCGGGTGAACCCGAGACCGAGACGACACGCGACATCGTTCGATCGGCGAAACTTTTTGAAGCGTCGCAAGCATAGAACTCGTCACCGGCATCGCAACAGGCGCGAGGTATACTTCCACCTTTGGTTCGTCGAATATTAGAACATAAAAAGAAAAAAAAACAATTAAGAAGATCGAAGGGGGAGGAAAAAGGGATGGAGCAAAGGAATAAATGAAATATTAGAGAGTACAAAGTACAACGCGGGGGTGGAGTAATCAAGTGAATGAATATTCAAGCGGAAAGTTACGATAAAAAATAAAGCTTTTGTAAAAAGTTGTGCAAATAAAACACGTTTGATTGATATTTAAAAAAAAAAACGATCAAGGTCGGGGGAATATTGAAAGAAATATTAAATTAAAAAAGAAAATTAAATACAGAAAAGATTAATTTTAAAATATTGGGTGAAGTAAAAAGTTCTGAGCGTTTTCCGCTAGATGTCTTTAGTGAGCCATATCTCACGATGTATACATCGCATCGGGTCACACTATACGGCGATTTAAAGGTGACATTACGCTTCAAAAAAAGTTCTTTGACAGTTTTGTGTTTGGTGAAGCCAGTTGTGTGTTACAGCGTTCCAAAATGAAGGTAAAAAGAGAGAAAATTCGATACATTCTTCAGTACCACTACGACCAAGGTGAAAAGGCGGAGCAGGCGGCCAAAAGAATTTGTGCTGTTTATGGACACAATACAGTATCGAATGCAACAGCAAAGCGGTGGTTCCAACGATTCCGTTCTGGTAATATGGACGTCGAAGATGAGGCACGCTCTGGTAGGCCAATCGTCGAAAATGTCGATAAAATCATGGAAATCGTCGAGTCGGACCGGCATGTGAGCACTTATTCCATTGCCCAGGAACTGAAGATTAGCCAGAAAACCGTTTGGAAGCATTTGCATAAGGCTGGTCTCAAGAAGAAGCTCGATGTATGGGTGCCACACGAATTGACGCAAAAGAACCTTTTGGATCGAATTGATGCCTGCGATTCTTTGCTGAAACGTAACGAAATCGAGCCATTTTTTAAGCGGATGGTGACTGGCGATGAAAAATGGGTCAAATACGAGAACAACAGCCGAAAAAGATCGTGGTCCAATCGCGGTGAGCCAGCCCAAACGATCGCCAAGCCCGGATTAACGGCCAAGAAGGTCTTGCTGTGTGTTTGGTGGGAATGGAAGGGAATCATCCACTATGCGCTGCTCCCATCGGGCCAAACACTCAATTCGGACCTCTACTATCAACAACTGACCAGATCGAAGCAGGCGATCGACCAGAAGCGGCCAGAATTGGCCAATAGGAAGGGTGTTGTGTTCCATCGAGACAACGCCAGGCCGCACACATCTTTAACGACGCGTCAGAAGCTCCGAGAGCTTGGATGGGAGATTCTATCACACCCGCCGTATAGTCCAGACCTGGCACCAAGCGATTATCACCTTTACAAGCATTTGCAAAATTTTCTTGATGGTACAAAACTGGCCTCAAGAGAGGCTTGTGAAAATGAGCTGGTCAAGTTTTTTACCAATAGAGACGAGGACTTCTTCAATCGCGGAATTATGAAATTGCCTTCAAAATGGACAAAAGTTATCGAACAAAACGGCGCATATTTGATATAAATCGGATAAGCATAACCATGTTAATTTCATCGTCGAAATAAAGCGAAAAAACGCTCAGAACTTTTTACTTCATCTAATATTAAAAGGCGAGAAAGGTCAAGGTGAATTTGCAGCTCAAGTTTCAACGATCAATCAAAAGAAATATTAAATAAAAAAGAAATATTTAATTGTTAAAACGATTAATTTAAGAACTTTAAGAAGTTTTATTTAATAATTTTTTTATTTAATTTGTTTTTGATAAATTTTTTAATAAAATTTATTTTATTTTATTTTATTAAAATAACTTAAATTAAACATTTTAAGCGAACGGGACTAATATCAAAACGATTTTTTTTCAAAGAACTTGACGGAATCGAAGAGCGAATCCGCGAATGGTGAACAGCCGCAAAATAAAAAATTGAACGTTCTACTTGCCGCCGACGATATCGAGGACGAGTCGCAGATAAATCTGGCAGTTCACGGTGAACTCGCCGCCAAAATTGTCGAGAGAATTTTCGAACAAGTAATCCAAAAATCAATCTAATAATGATAATGAATAATGAAAATAATTATAAACAATAGGTAGCAATCACAAATGGCAATCCATCAGAACGAGGAAAAGAAACCATGGAAAGCGTGGGTGAGGGAGAAATCTGGCAATCTATATGGAATGGAAATATAAGGGAGTTAGACAAAAAAAATAGTAGATAGGTATAAAAATCAAAATTGAACAAGTAATTCAATACGATTGGAGCAAAATTCACGTGTCCATATATTGCAAGGAATGCAAGCACAGGAAAACAGGAATACACATGGAAAGATATTGGGAAGACGAGAGCGAACAGCGGAAAAATAAAAGTAACACGGACAAGGATAAGACGTGGTAAATATCGGGAGAGACGGCAAAAAATGGTAGGCGGACTCCAAATGCAGAATTTGCAAAGGAGGCAAACGAAAATTTCCGACACATTTGCGAGTGTACAGAAGTTAAGAGCAGAGGGATAAAAGTAGACTGTAAAATAGTGGCGCACCTGAAACGGCAACCGGTAAAATAGCTATGTGACTACATTAGGTAATTCGAAAAACTAGAATATTAATATAAATGTGAGATAATAAGAAAACCGATGTAAACAGGTGTGTAAACTAAGTAATGAGAAAAACAGAAAAATTCTTTTCATTATTTATATAATTTATCTAAGTATTTATGTAATAATTATATATAATATATCTATATAAAAATATTAAAAAAATGTATTTATTTATTGTTATTATTATATAAAATGTATAATTATTTTATATTATTATATAAAATTCTTTTGATTATATAATTTATTAAATGTAATTTATATAATTATTTATATAATAATTAAATGTAATTACCTATATAAAAATATTTAAAAAATGTATTTATTTATTTTTATTATATAAAATGTGTAATTATTTTATATTACTATATAATATTCTTTTGATTATATAATTTATTAAATATAATTTATATAATTATTTATATAATTATAAAATATAATCATCTATATAAAAATATTTTTTAAATGAATTTATTTATTTAATTAATAATTTATCAAATAATTATATATAATTATCTATATAAAAATATTTTAAAAAATGTATTTATTTATTTTTATTATTATATAAAATATGTAATTATTTAATATTATTATATAAAATTATTTCACCAGGTACAACGCGACAAAGGCATGAAAGTTGTCCTCGGTCCGGGTCTCTATCGGCGGAACAAGCCTCAAGAATCGATGGCACTCGACAACATGTATCGTCAGGGTCTCGACCAAAACGAAGTGAGTTGCACTTTTCCATTATTCAAACAATTTTTTTTTTTTTCAACGCAGTAAAAAATAAAAATTCCTGTGGCGATGTAATTTCGCTTTGGAATCCGCGAACAGGTGAAGGAAACGGAGGCGATGATGAGACGCGTGATGGATCTCTTGGGCCGCCTCGTGATGGACGAGGTTCGACGGAAAACTTGCGCCTCGCTCGCCCCGGATATGCATGACTTCTTGCAATGGACCCTCGGCCTCGAAGACCTTGCCGGGCCACCCTCCGATCAGGTGCATATATAAAATTCCGTTTTTTTGTTGTTCTTGCTTAAAACGACCAAATTTTAATGGAAAATCAGTATCGTGAAGAAAAACTGGGCATTTGCAAGGGAAAGAAATTTAATTGGAGACTTTGATTGGGAATCGCTTGTCAAAAATTAAATATACGAAGGTACCGCCCTTGCCTGTGATCCCGGGACACGATCGTACAACGGAAAAATCCCCCAAGTCGACCGACAAATTTCTCTTTCCGAATTCGAACGAGGATGGCCGGCCCAGCGACGATCTGAACGAGCTTCAGAGAAAAGTAAATCTTCTCAAAGGCCTCATTAAGGAGTACAACGCGCTTACCGAGCGCGAAAAGACCAAAGTTCACACGGTTCACGATTATTTGGTAAGAATGGAAAAATAAGGAATACGAGGTGTGTAAATTAAGTAATGAGACTGATTAAAAAATATATATAATCCCATGAAATTACAATTTAATATTGTCTCCGTCGAAATAACTTCATTGGGAAGCTGCACAGCGCTGAAGACGATTCTTCCAATCTTCATAGCAGTGTTGGAACTCCAATGGAATAGCCTTCAGCTGGTCGATTACAGACGTTTTAATGTTGCTCGAGTGTCCCAAAATAACGTTCCTTGAGGTGATTTTTCAATCTTGGAAAGAGGAAAAAGTTACAAGGACTCAAGTCAGGCGAATAATGAGGCTGAGGAGCCACAGGAAGATTTTTAATGGCCATTCGTGTTCGAGCTGACAAGTGTTGTCAGCTCGAACGCTACGTTGTCAGTCTCATTACTTAATTTACACACCACGTACTTAAAAAAAGAAAAGAAATATCGAATTTTTCGTCTCAAGTACCGATTAATTTTTACTTTTCTCGTCCACCCTCGGCAAATAGGTGAGACAATTGTCGTTGCTGATGAAGTACATCGAGTCGAAGGAACAGGCCGCGCACGACAGCAAGAGCACGAAAGCCGACGGATCGGGAAACGCTTCTCAGCAAATTTTACAATATCAACCACCTGTCCCAGCTTCCGACCTAGCCGGACGAAGGTCGAAAAATTCCTCCAGCACGTTGGACATCCGAGGAAAGAAGCATCGAAGATCCTATTCGCTGTTCAATGCTCAACCAATGATATTCTCCTACTCCAACGATTATTCTCGAGGTGAGTAAAATTTGTCGATTTTTTCAATTTCGCGGATTTTTTTTTTTTTTTACTTCTCATTATACGACGATTTTCTTATTTTTTTCTTCTCTTTCCTACCTTAACGTATTACTGGATGGATCGTCGGGCAAAAAGTTAATCCAAAATGGGCGAATCGTGGATTTACAAGTCCAGATCACGTCGTACATGTTGAGCCTTACAAATAGCTAATTTATTAATAAATGAACACTTAGAAATGTTAGATTTCCACTTTTAATAATAATTGAAGTCAAATTCGACGATATTGGCGTGCGCTTGACTGAGGTTTTGTCAGTGACTGTACATCCGTTTCAACTGTCCAACAACAAAAATTTCTCAATTTTTAAATTCAATTAATACGTTCAGATTATCTTATTATTATCGATAATTAGCCAAAAACTCAATATATATTGAGTTTTCCAATGATGGATATTGATTCATCGTTAAAAAAGACGATACTTCTCATTACTTTCATTAATTTCTGGACAATTACTCAGTCGATTTATTTGAAACTTGGCATAATCAATCGTTTGATCCGAAATTTTGATGATATTTTCCGATTTTTTTCCGATTAAAAAATATTTTCCGAATTTACGGCCATTTAGTTCCATTCGTTTTGCAACCAATGACGTCTGCAGAAGCTGTTTTCCCATAAGCGACCGTGTTAAATTCATACGTTTATAACTACTAAATTAATAAGTGAAGAATTCTAAAATAATTCACGTCCTATTATTCTATCAAGAACTATCATTCCTCAAATTTTCAAGAATTCAAGACCTTAGGCCACTCTAGGATTTTCCAAAAATCTTTTTTTTTGTTAAAAATGTACCTTGGTACCTATAAAATTATATTGCCAAAGATTATGGGTGTGAAAAATCTCTGAGTACTCGATTTTCGAATTCTACCGCAACCCCTCTTGATTCTTGTGACTTTCTACTAACTTTAAACGCGTTTATCTCAAAACTACATTTTTCAAGTCGTCCGGACTCATAACTCAAACAAATTTCAACCGATTCACTTGAAATTTTAACTGTATATTTAGAATTACATTTTCTCAGGCACTACGAAGGATTTTTTAAAATGATATTGCATAGTTCCATTTTTATAAACAATTCACTGACGATTTTCTCATGGCATTTTATACTTTTTGTTTTAAAAATGCGCCATTGTGACAAAAAAACAATATATCAAAAAAATCCTACGTACTTCTATAGCTATTCTTATATATAATCGAAAAACACTTTAGTGTCTCATCGTAACTGAAAATTTATAGGAGCTGTTGGTCCGTCCGTTGACCTTCCAGAAATAAAGGCGTCATCGGAAAAATGCTGCGCAGTCGCCATTTTGACATGTATCGCTGTGAAAAAATAATTTTGTATAGTCAATTACGTGTATAATAAAACCTCTATTTTGTAATTCCGATCCACTTTATAGCTTCGCTGAAAAAAAAAAATCACAAAATATGCCCTTCTTTTTGGCCTCTCGAGTGGCCTAAGGCCTTAATCGACCTTTTAATATCCATCCAGTAATACCTTAAAATGTCCTCTTTTAAGTTTTCCATCCTTTCGTCCATTCTCTTCACTTTTCTCCCTTCCCTCATCATCGTTATCGTGTCTTCTATTTCCATATCTCAACGAAATTAACTCATAAAACGTGTCAATTGTTCCAAAAAAAAAAAAAAAAGATCGTAAGAAACGAAAGATCGAGACGATCCCGAAATCGCTGATGAACATTACATTCGATCGCGTCATCTCAAGAGACAAACCAACGAGAAAGCAAGACTCGCGCGAGTACAGCAAGCTCCTGAAAGAGATAGCCTCGTTACGACGAAAGAAACGTGCCTATTCCTGGGGTTACGAGATACCAAAGATCTACGTCGAGACGAGCGACGAGACGAACGCGACGTTATCATCATCCACGGCATCGACGACAACGACAATCATCCCCGTTTTTCCTGGCGGTGCTTGCCTCCTTCCCGGCAATTGCTCACTTCCGGTGAGGGGAAAAAATCGTCTCGAGGACGAGGTTTTGTTGCTGAACAAGCGTGAAGCTTGGAGAAAAGAGAATCGTCTGCTCCTCGAGGAAGTCGCGTTTGGCAAGGACACGCGAAACGACCTCGTACCCAGTGACAAGAAGAAGAAGAAGAAGAAGAAAGAAAATGGCAGTGACGCGAGGAACGAGAATCGCGAAAAACGAGACTATACGAACGTGCGGGGATCGTTCGTTAAAAGAGCCGCGAACGTCACTGAAGGAATTACGATCGATCGATACGGATCTGCACTCGAGAAGAACATCAACGTTTTCCCCGTCGAGAGTACAACGCGCTCGTCAAAAGTATAAAAGACGAAAAAATAAAAAGAAAAAACAACGATCGAACGATTCCAAGCCGAGCATGACGTTAATTTAATTTACGAAGTGTGAGATTGATTTTGCGCAACGTACACGCGACGCGATAAGAAGACTCGTGTGCGGTTCGTACGACGAGAAAACTCCTTGCCGTGCTATTATATAAAACGGTTGCGACTAGAACCTTTTGTTTGTTCGTTCGACGGCGAGACTCGTGAACGAACCACGAAAACAAAACAAAAATCATGTCCCGAAGAATTCTCGTCTTTCACGTGATCGTCCTGTGCTGCTTCCTGTCAAGCGTGATAACGAAAGAGCTGTTGGCGGGTAAATTGCCGAATTTATATCATTTTCCATTCGTTCAATTCGATATAACATTTATAGATCACTTTTTTCATCAGATTGAATTTTTTACATGAATACACGGAGAGAATTAAAAAATAATTTTTCTCGTGAATTTCACGGTAAAAATTACCGTGATATATTTCAATGTCGTGACAAGTGAGAAAAGTATAATAATTCGTATGCGACAAGTTTTTGTTTAACTCACGTTACAGAAAATTTTAAATACGTAGCTAAACTTTTACTATACAAGAAGGTTAGCGCGCGATAATTTTTACCGAGAGCACAATTCATTTTCCTATAACACTCATTAAACTTTATAATAAATCTTGAAATAACTGTTATAAAGACGATACTTTTTTATAGACATTTTTGAAAGGCATAAAATAATAAAATGCACAGTAAAATTTCGCTGATATTATATATTTTTTAAATTTAAGTTTTGCCTATTTTGTTACACATGAAAATTTACTAGAAAATCTGGTAAAATTTTCTATCCGAAGAAGAAATTTTATTTTATTTTCGTGAAAATCTGTGTTTTACTCAGTAATAATAAGCGAAGTTTCAGGGTTGTCATCTGGTTACCGTTACTGCACGGTAATTTTCAACATTTAATTCTCTCCGTGCATACAAGAAGGTTAGCGCGCACGATAATTTTTACCGAGAGCACAATTCATTTTCCTATAACACTCATTAAACTTTATAATAAATCTTGAAATAACTGTTATAAAGACGATACTTTTTTATAGACATTTTTGAAAGGCATAAAACAATAAAATGCACAGTAAAATTTCGCTGATATTATATATTTTTTAAATTTAAGTTTTGCCTATTTTGTTACACATGAAAATTTACTAGAAAATCTGGTAAAATTTTCTATCCGAAGAAGAAATTTTATTTTATTTTCGTGAAAATCTGTGTTTTACTCAGTAATAATAAGCGAAGTTTCAGGGTTGTCATCTGGTTACCGTTACTGCACGGTAATTTTTAACATTTAATTCTCTCCGTGTAATTATGATTGTTTCTTATGAAACGTAGTTCATAATGAATACTGAAAAATCCGTTCACTCTAGTCGCGCAGATACACAAATTTCTCCTTATCGTTACGTATAAGAATAATAATAGCAATAATGATAATAAATTTCAGAGTCACCTTGCACAATGCCGTTGAAGCCAGGTCCGTGCAAAGCAAGTTTTCTTCGATACGGCTGGGACAGGACTGTGTCGAAATGCGTTCACTTCGTATACGGTGGCTGCTGGGGCAATCGCAACAATTTCGAAACGTACGATCAGTGCGCGACGGCCTGCGAGAATTCGTAGTAAATTCGAGCCGGACCGATTGTAGTGTCAATGTTGAAAGATGAAAGGAAAAACCTTTTGTTTTTTTTTGTTTGTTTGTTTGTTTTTTTTTCTATGTCATGATCATTGTAAGAATATATAAGCAGGTAAACGATACGACGCATCAATCTTAAACGTCACTCTCCAAGTGTACCAATTATCATCGTAATTTTTTCTACAATTTTGAATAAACTTTTGCTCCGTTTCCATATATTTTCCACGAGCTTTTCTTTTTTCTCGTAAAAGAAGAAAAAACCTACGTACAAGAGCAAATACTTTTTTTTGCTAGTGCGTTCGAAATATGAGAGTGACATCAATGTCGAGCAACGGTCTGCTATATGGTTTTGCTTATGACTTGGTCACAGTGCAACGGAAACTTTTGCCAAACTTCAGCAGGCCTACGGAGACAGTGTTTTGTCAAGGGCCCAGGTTTTTTGATGGTTTGAGACATTTGCGGAAGGAAGAGAGTCGATTGAAGATGAACCGCACCTTCGTCTTCAAGAATCGATGAAAATGTCGACAGAATTTCGGGATCTTGTGCGTTCAGATCGTCGTCAGAATGATCGGGGAAAAAAACATTGAAAAAAAAAAGAAATCAGTCTCATTACTTAAACACGGGTACCTGTAACGGTTGCCAACCCCGAATGATCCAATTTTTCGTTACGTAAAATAAACAAATTTCAATTAATAAATATTGGGAGTACAAATTAATTCGGTCCGTTTTCAAGAGATGGCTCTGGCTGTTATGAATGTTTCACAGTGACAGCTGATTTCGGTGGTTTCAGAGAGGTTAGACATCTGTCAATAACATTCAGTTTATATCGCTTTGAGTTCCATTAAAAACCTTGTTTTTTACTGTGTTGAATATGTCAAATTTTGTGTTAACCAAGCAGCATTTGCGGGAAGCTTTACTTTTCTGCTTTAATTGGAAGAAAAGTGCAGCTGAAGCGCATCGAATGCTCGTTGAAGTTTATGGTGACGATGCTCCAACTGATAAATCATGTAGGGAATGGTTTCGATCCTTCAAGAACGGTGATTTCAGCGTTGAAGACAAGCCTCGCCCTGGAAAGCCAAATGAGCCAATGAGCTGCTACAATCTGGCGATTCCATTATCGTTTTTACGCAAATCAGCCACAATTTTCTGTCTTCTTTCGAAAATATCACGATAACGAGGCAGACAAAACGCTTCACTCTTCGTTGAAATCATTCATAAATAAATCAAGAATTTCTTTCGCCTATTTGTATTCAATTTTCATGATTTTTATTATGCTGCAAGAGTCGTATGAGAATTATCGTATAGCTTTTGCTGTGTCGCCCGTGTATAAGTAGCCTAACTTCAATAATTAATTGCTCAACAATCATGCAGACGAATGACTTGAAATTTTGCACGTAGTCGTAATACATGTTCGCAAATGTCCTCAATAAATTTCATCAAAGGCTCATTGTTACACGATAGCTGAGCAATCACCTTAACTTACACAGCTCGTATCGTTTGTATGGCGATAGAAGGAGAGAAATGGTGAAACAGAAAGAGTCAACCACCCGAGCAGAAATTTGTTCAGGGTGAAATCCGGACCGGATCAGGCTGCCACAATAGCAAATCCGGGCCGGATCAGGCAAATTTAGTCCGGCCCTGATCAGGGATGTAACGCTTTTGCAAATTCAGGTCCGGATCAGGCACCTTATCAGGCTCTGATCAGGCGCTTTATCAGGCCCGGATCAGGCACCTTACCAGGCTCGGATTAGGCACTATATCTGGCTCGGATCAAGCAACTTATCTGGCCCGGATCAGGTGCCTCATCCAGCCTGAGACATGCGTGTCATCTGGCTCAATCATTTGATTAATTTTTTGTTTAAAAATAGATCAACATTTATTAAATTATTATCGCAGTTACACGTTATCAAGTTTACTAACGTTATTAAAAATATGAAACATATGAAAACATTTTTTTAAAGTTTAAGTTTTTATTTTACTTGACTTGATCGTTTAGTTTTTGTTCCGGTTTTGGCGATGACCGTCCCAATCTTTCCGGCCCAATCTGTCCGGCGCAAATCATGCGTGCCTGATCAGGGCGCCTTATTGATACCTGATGAGGCTTCTATACGGCGCAAATCAGCCGTGCCTGATCAGGGTGCCTTATTGATCCCTGCCCAGGCCCCTGTCCGGCGCAAATCATGCGTGCCTGATCAGGGCGCCTTATTGATACCTGATAAGGCTTCTATCCGGCGCAAATCAGGCGTGCCTGATCAGGGCGCCTTATTGATCCCTGCTCAGGCCCCTGTCTGGCTCAAATCAGGCGTACTTGATCAGGGCGCCTTATTGATCCCTGATCCGGCCCTGATGGATCCTCAGGCAGCCTGATTAGATTTCTGCTCGGGCACAAGTAAAACTGCGATGATACATTCTCGCGCTGCCCGTATTTCCGGATCGCAACTTTGGGCTATATAAATCCGCGGCAAGTTTTAGCCGAGGAAAGAGCAAGCACTGCGCAATAGGCGAGTGAAAGGAGATGACGAGATGGAAGGAAGTAAAGACGGGCTAAGATATTCCCTCGCGCAAGAATATAACGGAACCAATTAAAGACGGCCTGAAATCGGACGCTCGTTTATGCATCGCGGTATTCACCTCACCCTGCTCTCGCTACCGATCCTCTTTCTTCGTGAGATTCTTCGCGAGGGTCGGTGGATTGGGCTCGCGCGAGGACTTGGGAATGGGGACGCATCCCGCTTCGCTATCACAAGATTTTATTATTCGAGTGAGCGTCTCAAAGCGCGTTTTGTCGTCGGGATTTTTTATTAAAAAAAAAAAAAAAATCTGCCCGCCAGTAATATACCGACGATCGAATCCAGCAACGAAGACCCTTCTTACTTTTTTTTTTCTTTCTTTTTCTCTTCACAATGTGTTTTCCCAGTGCGTTTAAATGTATACTCTTTACTTTCTCGTTTGCTTGCTTTATCGGGTTCATTCACTTCGCTTCCTTTCTTTCGTTTTGTTTGTTTTTTCTTTTTTTGGATTTGTTTGGGTTTATTTGCGTTGTTTGTTTCTTTGCTTTGTTTTGCTCGAATGCGTTCGCGTTGCTCGAGCTTGTTTACTTGCTTCACTTGAGTTTGCTTGCGATGCTGAATATTGGCGTAGCCAAGATTTTTTTCTGGCCAAGAGGGCAGAGGAAGGCTAAGAGGGACCTGACGAAAATTGGTTTTTATCACAATCATGTTTTTTTGTTGTTGTAATACACTGACAGAAAAATTCTTTTGATATCAACCAGACCTTTACTCCGATTGACTTAAAACTTTGGGAAAATATTCTAAACATATTGTACTATTGGATAATAAAATTTAAAAAAATGTATTTTTTGAAATTCCCAAACCCACGTAACCCCTTAAGAAGAATAGCTTGAACAAAAAAAATCGAAACAAATAGGATCGTAGTGGGCCGTGAGACAAGGAAAAAACCTATTTTTTTTATATAAATCCTATTTAAATTAAATATATTTTTTTTTTGGCAGTGTACACCACCCTTACCCGCGGGCGGGGGAGGTAGGAGGGGGTTAACATATACACGCACTTTGCACGTCGTCGTCCTCGTCATCGTCGTTGTTCTACTCCTCTCCGATCGCTCGATAGTTGGGCCAAACGCGTTCCAATGACAGATGGTATTTTCGCGTATCGCGATCGTCCTAGCAGCCCCCGCCGTCCCGCAACCCGCGAACCTTCGATTGTCCTCGCGCTTCTAGCTTCTCGAAATGTTATATGGCATACCTGTGTCCCTCTCGACGGTACAACAACACACAGGGCTCGTACACACACCCGTGCGAACTTACGGAGAGAGAGAGAGGTAGAGAGAGAGAGAGATAGAGAGAGATAGAGAGGGAGAGAGAGAGAGAGAGAGAGAGAGCGAGAGAGAGAGAGAGAGAGAGAGAGAGAGAGAGAGATGGTTGAACGGGTACAAGGACTGTATAGCGTGTTGTTTGTCTTGTCCGCGACCAAATGAGGCCTCTCGCCTGTACCTATCGTAGGCACACATGAGAAATCGTCAGAAAATTGTTTATAAAAAAGGAACTATGCAATATAATTTACAAAATCGTACCTAGTGCCTCAGAAAATGTAATTCGAAATATACAGTTAAAATTTCAAGTGAATCGGTTGAAATTTGTGTGAGTTATGAGTCCGGTCGACCTGAAAAATGTAGTTTTGAGATAAACGCGTTTAAAGTTAGTAGAAAGTCACGACACGAATCACGAGGGGTTGCGCTAGAATTCGAAAATCGAGTACTTAGAGATTTATCACTCCCATAATCTTTTGGAATATAATTTTATAGATACTAAGAAACATTTTTAACAAAAAAACATCGATTTTTGGTAAATCCTAGAGTGGTCTAAGACCAGCGTCCATGCCTCGTCGATGTGCCGCAGTTATCGCTGCTGAGGGCATGGCAACGAAGTACTGAGTCAAGTGAAAAAGGACGAATCTGCGTTTTGTTGTTTACGAAAAAAATGTTATGTTTTTCACACGCAATAGCACGTGGCCTGATACGTTTGCACACTCGTTAAATAAAAAAGTGATAGACAATCAAATATTTAAGAACAATATCTATGTATATAATGAATTGTTTTCAAATATACGTGAGTACGTGTTGTCATAACTTGTTAATTTTTTCCCCATCGTCGTATTTCAATGCAATATGCCTGAAAAATAGAATGGCCTAAAACTTTTGCGCGCAACTGTATATAGCCAAATCAGTTTATCAACGTACAAAGCCTCCCGATGAAGCTTACTCTATCGATAGGGCGTAGCGATAATTCATTTTAAAAAAAATCATTTCTGCGTGTGAATCGTCATCGGGCGGACCCGCGTCTTCGGAATGGCTGATTTCTTTTTATATATATATACATATATATATATATATATATATATATATACAGCAAGATGGCCGACGATTATGTCCGATATTTTACGGCTGTACTATACTAGGGCGAAGCTGCCGTGGAGGCTGCAGTTGGAAGGAGAGAGAGATATATATATATATATAGAGAGAGAGAGAGAGAGAGACGAGGGCCATATCATCGACATGTCGATACCAGGCTGGCTACCATAGTCACTGCATGTCCACCAGTATAGTCTCTCCTCGTAAAATGATAGATATACATATAAACGGTAGTACATATGTGTATAGATACGTACAGGGTGGTCCATTCATTGAATTTGAAAGTTTCATTTAACGTATTACTGGATGGACCGTCGGGCAAAAAGTTCGACCAAAATAAGCGAATCGTAGATTTGAAAGTCTGGATCATGTCGTACATGTTTAGCCTTACAAATAGCTAATCTTAATAATAAATTAATACATAGAAATGTTAATTTTCCACTTTTAATAATAATTGAAGTCAAATTCGACGATATTGGCTTGACTGAGGTTTTGATCAGTGACTGTACATCTGTTTCAACTGTCCAACAACAAAAAATTCTCTATTTTTATATTTAATTGATACGTTCGGATCATCTTGCTATTATCAATGATTACCCAAAAACTCAATATATATTGAGTTTTCCAATGATTGCTATTAATTCATCGTTAAAAAAGGCGATACTCCTCATTAATTAATTTCTCGACAATTACTCAGTCGATTTACTTGAAGCTTAGCACAATCAATCGCTTGATCCAAAATCTTGATATATTTTCCAAATTTACGGCGTTTAGTTCCATTCGTTTTTCAACCATTAACGTCTGCAGAAGCATATGTTTATAACTACTAAATTATTTAGTGAAAGTTTCAAGAAATAATTCATATATCATTGTTCTATCAAGAACTATAATTTCGCAAATTGTCAAGAATTTTCGCGATTTTTTAAATATACATCCAGTAATATCTGTAAAAGTACTCATTGAAATAACGTTTCGCTAAGATCGCAAATTAAGCTACAAGAATAGACAATAAAAAAGATCTATGTTATTTGTTATTTCAACATCGATCTTTCTTTAACTTTCGTTTTGTAA
>OZ010724.1:11283681-11408187 GCA_963932345.1 Ophion ventricosus
CAAGCCGCATTTATATCCAGTTATACTCGTGCCCGGCGGGCTCTCTCATTTTCCGCGTCAACCTGCGGGGTTGTCCGCGTCAACCATTTAGTTCCGTGATTTCATCGCCTTAAAGTATTCCTTTCACGAACACGAATATTTAGCGGCAAACTCATTTTCGTCATCAATTAAGTAAAAATATAATACAACCCCAGTATACTGGTGAAATTTCAAACCAAGTTACGGTACTTTTAACAAACAAAAAATGACGACTCTAAAAATGGTCCGATTTATCCAGCACACCCTATGGGAGAGCGATTGATTATTGTAAGTTTCAATTAAATCGACTGAATAATTTTCGAGAAATTAATTGAAGTAGGAGTATCGCCCTTTTTTTTAACGGTGCATTAATAGCAATCATTGGAAAACTCAATATATATTGAGTTTTTGGGGTAATTATTGATAATAATAAGATTATCTGAATGTTTTAATTAAATTAAAAAATTGGGAAATTTTTGTTGTTGGACGGTTGAAACAGATGTACAGTCACTGACAAAAACTCGATCAATCACACCCTAATATCGTTGAATTTGACTTCAATTATTAATAAAAGTTGGAAATTAACATTTCTAAATGTTAATTTATTATTAAATTAGCTATTTGTAAAGCTAAACACGTACGACATGATCCAGTCTTGTAAATCCACGATTCGCCGATTTCGGACTAACCTCTCGCCCGACGATCCATCTAGTAATACCTTGAGGAGGTACGACCATGAAGAAGAATTCAACTTTCGAGCCTGAAATTTTTATATGATGTTCACTAATACGTTGTGCACCCTTTAGAAAAATTTGAGCTATATCGATCGTTCAGTTTATTCGTAATAAAATTGCAAATTCGAGCATTTCGAGCTTAGTGAAGCACCGGGCGCTGTCAGGTCCGAAAGTTCGATTTCGCCCCTATGATCGTACCTCCTTAATTTCCTCACATTCCTTACATTCCTTACATTTCAATGTTGTCGCGTTTCTGTTGTGCAGGACATAACACAAGCCGCGTGCGCGGGTCCAATCGTGGACTTCCGGTTGTCGAAAGGAAACCGGAAGTGGAGATGTACAACGTATTTTCCTGCTGGATGAAGCCCCGCCGGCTGTTACACGTCGGAGAAGACGGACCGAGAGTTCCGAGGCTCCTTAAGCCTCGCCCTCGTCTCGCAGAAACGTCGCGTCGTCGTCGTCGTCGTCGTCGTCGTCGTCGTCGTCGTCGTCCGCGACAGCCGCACGAAGACGAAGAAAAGAGTTAAAGTCGCGACAGCCGAAGAGAAAAGACTCGCGCGAGCGGGAAAAGAGGATGAGGAAACGGCTATAGGGAGAAGAAGAAGAAGCGGTGGCCTGCGGGCTAAGGAACTGCTATAGGCACTTCATAGCGTTGAGACGACCTCGAAGTACGATGGAACGTCTCCTGTTCCCCGCCATACCCCGCTCCTTCCCGCAAGCCTTCGTACACACACCCACACACACCCACACGCACACACATAGAACATGCGGAGCTCCGTACACGAGGCCCGTACCTACCCCGTTAATGGCACCCTCGGGGTATCCCCGGAGAAGCCTCTCGTATTTATTATTTAGCTAGGATGCGAAATGGAGCGCGGAGTGGAGAGAGACGGAGTATCTTGTTCTCGCACCCTTTTCTCCTCTTCGTATGCCTCCCACAGACCCCCCTGCCCCTCCTCACTAACGCGAGACTTACGGTCCGGCTCCCGTGACTTTTTCCTCTTCGAAGTAAAAAGGAGGAAAAAATCTCTCCTCCCTCGCCTTGACCTCGACACCACTACCGTTTTTTTTAATGCGTTTTCGATTAGTCATTTGTCTGGACTATGTAGTTTTTTTTTTAAATACTTATGTACACATCATTAGCGCCCGTGCAGTAGAGTTATTAAAAAAAAAAGTTCGTTTATTTTTAGAATTGATCTTTTGTGATATCAAAAGCGAGTGTCAAAAGGGTTTTTCTTTGAAATAATTCTAAAGATAATTATTAATTGTTTTTATATGACGATAATTCGAATTGTAGACGCTGGCGCGTAATGTCACGATAACGGCGCTGGCGCTTGGTAACGTCACCGCGCGACGCGACCGAATAGGCTGTGTGTACACGGATTACACGCGAGTGTATGCAAAAGTAAAATTTTGTGTCATTTTACATCGAAAAATCTCGAGCATTCTGAAAAAGTCGACATATAGTTTAATTTTCGTGCAACGACGTGTGAAAGTGGATTCGTGAAAGCAAATTCGAGTAATTTATCGACCGTGGATAACTGAATATTTTTAGGTTAGGAGAGGCTTGATAAATTGTGTCAATTATTGCCGCTACGTATAATAAGCATTTTGCAAAAGACGTATTTAAAGAAACAATATTTCAATACAGTTTATGTTATAACACGTTTACACTGACGTCAAAGTGATATTCGCAGCAAAAATAAGTGGACGATGATTTCGGGTTGACACGTCGTGCTGCATCGAACCACACAGCGCATCTTTTGTGTCTTGTGGCACATTCAGAAATACCTATTTATGGGCGCACTTTTCGTCGTATTTGTACAAAGAGGAACGAAACAAGGCTTATACGATTTTGTCGTTGCCATCGTTGACAGAATACTCGTATCACACGAGTAGTTCGTATATTTGGCGTTCGAGCGGTTACTTCACAGAGCGCTCGAGTAACTTCGGATGCTCTCGGCGCGTTTTTGCCGAGCCGAACAGAACAATTTCAAAGTGCTATATTATTGTTAATTATTTAAATAAAAAAAAAGAAAAATGCTTTAAAAATCGCACATGATCTATACAAGGAAAAAAACAATCATTTAATGACCCAATTGGATTCTCATGCTTGTGCCTACTTCCTGATAGGGATCCGATGGGTCATCGCATTGGATCCCTATACTAAAAAGTCACCCTCGTACATTGGATTCTAATCGAGATTCTACCCAGTCAGTTTAAAAAAAAAGTATTGTGACCAAACTATCCGTTCGTCGTGGTTCCAATAATTACGGAACATGCTTCGAACTTTCTCGATGATGTAGGAAAAATTTATTTATAAGAACGAAAGTGGCGACATGTTGAAAAAAATTCATAAAGAGGTGAAAATGAAAAAAAAAGACAATTTTCAACATTTTTGGCACACAAAAAGTGTGCCTTTTTTTATTTTCCTCTGTATTCCAAATTGTAAAGCAAATATTTCTTTTCAAGAAATATTTGCCTCATTCTCAGTTAATAATTTTCATTAATTAATTAATAATCTTAATTTTCCACGATTTTTATTCTTTTCCCACGATCATTATTAGAATCGAAAATTTATTTTTCCCATATACAGATAGCTTTACAGAAAGCAGACGACAAAATACGCCAGAATAGTGAATCCATGTCTTTTTTGTTCTTCAAAAAGTGGTGCCCTTTCGAAACACTTGCCTCATTCTTCGATAAAATTACATCACAGTTTCCTAACAACTGTATGCCCATTATTTCTCGTCGTTTCTTGCCACGCTCGGTTGCGCCAAAAGCCACGAAGCTCGAGCTTAATCGTTTCGTTACTTTCCCGAGACAATCGAGTACAGAACCGACCGGGGGCCCTCTCGTGTCTCACAATTTGTGCGTGCGCTCGAGATGAAACAAGCGAGCAAGCTCGCGCCCGTTAAATTGATACGAGCCACCGACGCGAACGGCGAGATCATCGAGCGGCAAAAAAAGAAATGAGGAGGAAACGAAAAAAAAAGAAAAATAAACGTGAACGAGAAAGAAAGGAGCGGAGAAAAAAAAGGGAAATACATTGCGTTGATAGGAGCGAATTCGAACGATAAGCCAAGAAGCTATATATAACTGGACGGGGCGGGGGGGAGAGGGGCGATACACGCTCGAGCGTTATGGACGCTCGGACCAGCTGTGATATATCGTGATAAATCGTTCCGGCGACAAGCGAAGCGCGCGCGCGACCGAGCTGTATAATCGACTTATTGACTTTTGCAATTTTGTTCACCAAGCGCGTGTTCCCTGCCTCGCAATTTCACCACGTGCGCGTTATGAACCTTTTTTTTCACAACGTACGATTTTTTCCACTTGATTCAGTTTATACAAACGATCTGTAACGAAATTTCCTAAGAATTAAACATCAAGCAGCCTCCCCCCCCCCCCCACACAGTTTTTTATTATTTTTTTATTGGTTTGTTCCAGTCGTACAGGGTCTTATTACCCCCTTTTTACGAGCCCCACCCCCACCTCAACTTCGTTCTGTCGCTCTGTCCACACCCCCCCCCCCCCTCTATATCTCCACCATTCCACAATTCTCCCGTCTACCTCCCATCCCCCCCCCCTTTGCGGCCTCAGCCGACTCCCCCCTCTATCGTAGTCATCATGACATGCCTGCCATGGGCATAGGGAAACTGCGGAAAACCTATAACAACACAACAGCCCCGGGCCCAACGTTCGCCTCCCAGTCACGGAACTAGTCGTCTTTCGCCGAGAAATACCGAAGAAAAATATTTCAACGACGAAAGTGACCGCGCGCGACTGGGATTCGAACCCGCGACCTCCCGATCCGCTGGCCAGCACGCTAACCACTAGACCAACGCATCGGGTCCAGTTTTTTTTATTATATGTCGAGATATAACCGAGAACGAGATTTTGGTTGGTTCATTTTGTTTTATTTTTGCATGTTTTTACACCCGGCTATAGTTTTATTGCAAGTAAAAATAGAGCGGAGAACGAGTTTTACAGATTTTAATCATGTCATTCGGGTTTTTTTCCTTCATATATATATATATATATATATATATATATATATATATATATATATATATATACAGTACTGGACAAAAAAATAGTACGCACTTGTTGAAATTTCTTACCGCACTAAAATTTACATAGCGGACTCAAAAATCAAGGTAACTGAATTTCCCAAGTGGCGTTTTAAAGAGGACAAGTTTACCTTTATTTTGCTTTTTTAGAAAATTCTCTACGATTTTTTTTGTCGCCCCGGTGCGCACTTTTGAACGTGGCCATTTTTCGGCTATTTTTTGGCCGTCGAAAATTAACTGCAAAGTTTGTAGAAAATTTTTTCCTCGGTTTTTTTTTCGATGGTAAACTTAAGGATATCAAAGCCTACATTTTTGTTTTTTTAGAAAGTCTCGTACGATTTTTTTTTCGCCCCAGTATTGCATTTTTAGCTACAAAATACATGTTTCAGAAAAAAAAGGCGGCATCAAAGAAATATAGGGTTTCAGAGAAAATGTCAAGAGGGTAAAAAGTTGCATGGGTTCACACTGGAGTGGCTAGAATTTTTTCAGAATTTTTTTTTGACATTTTTTTTTTTACCATTTTTGGTTGGAACTTTGATGAGTGGAGAGGCTCCATTTGGGAATTATGGGGTCTAGGACAACATATTGAGAAAGGAAATTCGTTTACATATTTATTTTTAATTAACGACAATTTTTTTTTCATTTGTTCCATTCTCATTTTATTTTAATTGTCAAAAATAATAAAAAATATCCACAAAAATTGTAGTTAATTAAAAATGAAAATGTAAAAAAAAATCCTTTCTTAATTGTCCTAGACCCCATAATTCCCAAGTGCAGCCTCTCCACTCATCAAAGTTCCAACCAAAAATGGTAAAAAAAAAAAATGTCCAAGAAAAATTCTGAAAAAATTCTAGCCACTCCAGTGTGAAGCCATGCAACTTTTTACCCTCTTGACAATTCCACTGAAACCCTATAGTTCGTCGATGACGCCATTTTTTTCTAAAACATGTCTTTTTTTAGCTAAAAATTCAATGGACAAAAAATCGTACGAGACTTTCTAAAAAAATAAAAATGTCCCTAAGCTACACTCTAGCCACTACCTTTCTTTACAACAAACTTTTTTTTTAGTTATTTTTCAGATCTCCGCCATTGAATTTTTTTAATTGTTCATAAAACTAATGCATTTGTGAAAAATAAAAATTATTTTGTGTATCTAATAGTGACTTAGAAGAAAAAAAAAGTAGCTAAGTCATATTTTGCACGATTGTTCTGTATTTTTTTAAATTATCAACAACATGTAGTAATTTTATGCAAAACATTACAAAGCACCTCCACTGTTTTATTACTTATTTATAAACAAAACAAAAAAACAGTCACCAGTTTTAAGCGTGATATCTCGTTCGCTTCGTGAATTTGAGCATCGGAAACTCGGATTGTATCAGGAGAACAGAATAAGCAAAGGAAGTAGACGAAGGATCACATAACGGAAGAGTGATCCAACGACATCTCGCGTCCGCGCTATGGTAGCCGCATCAACGTTTGGCGCGTTGTACAGGGATAACATCAGAGGCATGAAAGTAAACGATAAATGACGTGACCTCCTCACGACTTTTGCCCTCCTGTTAAAAGCTGCGATTTTCTAGTGCGTAATAACGTTGCTCGAACATTGAGAATTTAGGCATGAAAAGTCGGTTTTTATCAGGAGAACATAATTCTCAAAGGAGGTATCACGAGTTTGTACGCGGTTAGCTCTTTGCTACTTTTATACGCCTGATAAAACGTAAAATTTCCAGCCGTAATATTTAACCACACGGGCTTTCGGGAATTTAGGCATGAAAACTCGATTTTTATGAGGAGAAAATAACACGCGTGGAGGTACTCTCGTGTTTTGGCGCAATAACCTTCTTGCTACTTTTGTACTTCTGATACGAAGCAAAATTTCCGCCCGTAATATTATTACGCCGAGCTTGCGTGGCTCTTTGGGAATTTAGGCATGAAAATTCGATTTGTATCAGGAGAACATGGAGCATGGAACGAAGAGGTAGCTCGAGTTTTACACCCTTAATACCTTCGTGAAACTTCTGTAATTCTGATACAAAGTGAAATTTTTCTGGACCGTCGTATTTACCGCTTAAACGGTTTGTTATGATGTCTTTGGGAATTTAGGCATGAAAACACGGATTGTGTGAGGAGAATATGACAGGCGAGAAGGTATCTCGTGTGTCGCCACGTGGGGTTGTGTGGGCTGAGATAACAATAAGGTGTCGCTAGCGTACGAGAGCCGCGCTTGCGTTCGGCTCGTGACATCAAAAGAGCACGAGATGTTAGGAAGTACGCGATCGGTGCTCTACTTCCTCGATACTTACGCGCTTCTGATACATACCGAGATGTTTTGAACCGCAATATGGCCGATCGGGTTGATTACTTAACGGTCTTATATATACAGGTCTGGAAACGAAGGCGAATTGTCAGTGGTGAGGAATTCTCGTACCCTCATTGAGCAATTTTTTCATTCGCCTCAACGCCACTGTCGCGTCGCTGCTATAGATCGGTACGGATGAGGCCCGGTGCGTGACATAACCTCAGTAGAACAGCGTAAAAATATTTTACATGTTTGCTCGTAGTTTTCTGATACACTTTTAATAATTATTATTTTTATGCATTTTGCTTGTTATGCGAAGATAAGGTGTTAAATATTATTTTTGTCCTATTTTAATCATAGATTAATATGGGTAGAGTATGCGCAGTACCGAAATGCAAAACAGGATATAAATCGATGAAAGAAAAGTCCTCGCTTTTCGCAGTGTCAAAAAAACGAACAATATTGAACAATACAAACGCCGATTAGGGAATTGGATTCAAAATATTGGGAGTACAAATTAATTCGGTCCGTTTTCAAGAGATGGCTCTGGCTGTTATGAATGTTTCATAGTGACAGCTGATTTCGGTGCTTTCAGAGAGGTTAGACATCTGTCAATAACATTCAGTTTATATCGCTTTGAGTTCCATTGAAAACCTTGTTTTTTACTGTGTTGAATATGTCAAATTTTGTGTTAAGCAGCATTTGCGGGAAGTTTTACTTTTTTGCTTTAATTGGAAGAAAAGTGCAGCTGAAGCGCATCGAATGCTTGTTGAAGTTTATGGTGATGATGCTCCAACTGATAAATCATGTAGGGAATGGTTTCGACGTTTTAAGAACAGTGATTTCAGCGTTGAAGACAAGCCTCGCCCTGGACAGCCAAATGAGCCAATGAGCTGCTACAACCTGGCGATTCCATTAGGAGCGATCGGTATGGACTACAATTGATTCTGTTGAGCCGTGCATTACGAGAAAAACGGCCGGAATACGAGCAAAGACATATGACAAAGTTATTCTTCTGCATGACAACGCTCGGCCTCATGTCGCAAAAGTCGTCGAAAAAATATTTCGAAACGCTCAAATGGGATATTTTACCGCATCCGCCATATTCTCCGGGCATTGCTCCTACTGATTACTGGTTATTCCGACGGATGTAGCAGGATTTAGCGGGTCACCGGTTCACATCTTTCGCAGAAATCGAAAATTGCCTCAAAACTTGGTTCGCCTCAAAAGACGAGACTTTTTGTTGGAGATGGAATTCGAAAATTGCCTGAGAGGTGGGAAAAAGTAGTAGCCAGCGATGAACAATACTTTGATTAATCTATTCATACCGTTTATTTTGAAATAAATGGATTTTTTACCACAAAAAAACGGACCGAATTAATTTGTAATCCCAATACTATGAGTGTAGTGGAATGAATCCACTCGGCCAAATCACCTTTTTGACAACGATGTTACGTCCCGGAGGGAGATTTACAATTAGCGAGGATACGACGCTGGAGAAATACACTGTTTTGGGTTGGGTAACCGATCGTCACGCTGACTCCTCCACCTTGCCTTGTCCACCGTCGTAGAGTCCGCACGGGTCCCCCCGTAAAAACGCACGCTTCGCTGCCACCAGCTGTGCCACGTTATTGATACTAGATTTATCCCAATTTGACGAATTGCCGCGGCCCTGTTCGCGACCTAACGGCCCGAACAAAACCGCCTTCCTTCGACCCTGTGTCGCGAACACTGGCAATTTCCCCGACTGTTTTTTTTTCTTATGGGCAAGATTTGTTCGGGTTTGCTTTTATTTGACATCTTGGAGACTCGACATTTTCTCTCACATTATACGTAATGCAGATATAACTCGTAGAGTATGCTACGAATATTAATTATTATTGAACAAAGTGTCGCATTTGAGATATCGAAATACCAGGTGTACAAGTATGAAATACGGATTTTTGTTTCTTAAAAAAAAACACGTTAAATTCGGAAGAATGATAAAAAGTGCTTTATTCAAAGTATGCTCCATCGCTTGTTATACATTTTTCCCATCTTTCGGGCAATTTGTGAATACCACGACAGTAAAAAATCTTCCACTTTTGCTGCGAACCATTAATCGAGCCATTTTTTCACATCTTCGTACGAACCAAAGGGCCGCTCAGCAAGTGCGTGACCCATCGATGCAAACAAGTGGTAATCGGAAGGAGCCAAGTCTGGTGAGTAAGCCGCATGGGGTAGAACTTCCCAGCTGAGTGCTTCGAACGTGTCGCGAACCGGTTTTGCCGTATGTGAATGAAGCATTGTCATGAAGAAAAATCACTTTGTGTTGCCTCTTTCATTATTCTGGCCTTTTTTCAAGCAGCGAACGGTTCAAATCGGTCAATTGTTATTAGTAACGTTTAGTATTAACGTGGTAGAGTGAGCCCTTCCCCTCCCCGCGTGAACAGTTAGGGTTTCAATTACCACTATAATACATTTTTTTTAATCGATTTTTTATACATGCGCTATACGGAACTTTGAGCACTGAACACATTTCACTATCGTTGTTAAAAACTTTTCCAACAGTTCGAAACGATGGACGCTTTATGGCATTTTTTGAATTCGTCATACCGTTTACTTTCTTTCGACCCTACAACGGAACACGATAACACGATAAAGAGATTTTGAGAAGGCTATGTATCGATGTTACGGTATTTATTGTATATCTATATTTACAAGACCCCTACGTAAAGGCGCCTCTAGCGGATATTTGAGAAACTAAGTTTTTGCCTCACTAACGGTGACACTTTTTACCGTTCAATAACGTCGGAGTTTTCAGACCTGTAAGACCGTGCCCTGTTCGGACGAGTCGAGCGGATGCCTGCAGCTATCGGTAGCTTGTGGCGCCATCTCTGCTCGAGACTCGGCACTACTCTGCAGAATTCCTGCCTCACCGACCGTTCGCTTTTCAAAAAATCACCCATAAAGATTCCACGGGAATGAATAAAATCCTTGAGAAGAAAAAAGAAAATACGAGAAAAATGTTCGAGTAAAGCATTCAAAATATACAATAAAAAATGACTTTATTTAAAGTTCATATATATATATATATATATATGTGTATGTGGGAACGTATTCCAGAGGTCCAAGATGCTAACGATGAGGGTTTGCCCCGCGGCAGGTAAAACACGAGCAGGTAGAATTCGTCGGAACCAAGAAGGGTCAGAGGGAAAGAAAGGCGGTGAGAAAAAGTCGGTGCAGCATAGAAGATCTTTGTTTTTTTTTTCTCCGTGAATCTTTTTCCCACGCAGGGTGTCTATTGTCGGGGGAGTATAGCGGAGATTCGCAGGAAAAAGAGAGAGAGAGCGAGAGAGAGAGAGAGAGAGAGAGAGAGAGAGAGAGAGAGAGAGAGATAGAGAAAGAGGGAGGGAAGCGAATAGGAAGAGAAAGACGGCTTTGAGGCTTGAGAAAAATCGCTGCTTTATTGTTGCATCGAAGATCGCGCAGGCTACGTCTTGGCTTCCAGGACCCATGATGCGTGGGCCTCATTTTCATCATTATCTCCTTTTCGCTCCTCTCTCTCTCTCTCTCTCTCTCTCTCTCTCTCTCTCTCTCTCTCCCTTGCAACTGCGCTGTTATTTATCTATTCGTTTCCGTTCATTCATAAATTACATATAATTTATTTATCTATCTATCTAATTATATGGAATTTGTTAAAGTTTTCTTTGGTCCCCACTCTTGCACCTGAAGAACGGTATCGCTCTCTCCTTTTCGTTTCTCTCTCTCTCTCTCTCTCTCTCTCTCTTCTCTCTCTCTCTCTCTCTCTCTCTCTCTCTCTCTCTTTCTCTCTCTCTTTTGCCTTGCAACTGCGCTCTTATTTATCTATTCCTTTCTGTTAATTCATAAATTAAATATAATTGATTTATCTATCTATCTAATTATTTGGAATTGTTTAAAGTTTTCTTTGGTCCCCACACTTGCATCTAAAGTGTGGGGATGCAAACTCGTATTTTCACCCCCACTCTTGCGCCTAAAGAACGATAACACTCTCTTCTTTTTGTTCCTCTTTCTCTCTCTCCCTCCCTCTCTCTCTCTCTCTCTCTCTCTCTCTCTCTCTCTCTCTCCCCCCCCTCCCTTGCGACTGCGCTCTTATTTATCTATTCGTTTCTGTTAACTCATAAATTACATATAATTTATCTATCTATCTATCTAATTATAAGAAATTTGTTAGTTTTCTTTGGTCCCCACTCTTGCACCTAAAGTATGGGGATATGAAAACTCGTATTTTCATCCCCACTCTTGCGCTTAAAGAACAGTATGAAAACTCCACAACTCGAAAAACTTTGTACGATGACTGTAAGAGCCAAAGGGGACTTGTTTCTCTCCTTCTCTCTCTCTCTCTCTTTCGCTCCTCGTTCCCTTCCTCGCAGAGAGCTCACGTTCGTGCGCTTGTGTGCGAAGAGAGCCGGTCGTGGGACCGTTCCCGTGCGGCGGGGGGGGGTCTCAAGAGCCGAAGGAAGAGAGGAAGAGACAGAGAGACGGAAAGAGAGCGAGAGAGCGCGAGACAGAGCGCGCGACGAGGTTCTTGCGGCGCGAGAGGAAAGGATCAGCGGGGGAGGGAAGCGAGGGCCGCAAAGACGCGCATTCCACAGCTGAACGCCCGGCAGTAAAGGGACCCCGAGGATTCTCGCGCGCGTTCGCAATAACGCACACACGAGGTTTGCATCGGACGACCTGCGCCCGCGCCCGCGCGCGCGTCCCCTGCCACACTCGAACTTATTCTTCGCGGACGTTCTCGCGTAGTTTCAACTGTAGCAAAATAAAAACAATAAAAAAAAAAAAAAAAAAAAAACTCATCCAACACTCGTGCGTGGTCGTCTTGGAGGTTCGCGACAGCCGAAAAAATGTGCAATTCTTTTCCTACTCTTCACTCGGTGCATTAATTCGTGTTATTTCGCTCGCGTTACGTCGTGGGGTGCGAGTTAGAGTTCCGGCGAGAGCAATGCGTCGGTGCAACGTGACGAGAGGCTCGCGAATCGAGAGATAGAAAGAAAAGCGAGTGAATAGGACAAGGAAGAAAAATAAAAAAATCGATCGCCATGCCATCCGATGGCCCGAAGCCTTCGATAAATCCCAAAACAATAGATTCTCGACTTAACTTTCGATAGGAAATTTTCATTTCTTTTGTTCTTTCATCGTTCTTCCTCGTTTCTCCATTCTCCGGCAAGATTAACCGTGAAGATGTCTCTGGAGGAACGTGCTACGTCGATAGGCGGCGTGCCGCATCACGAGGATTCCTTCGTCTTCGGTGATCCAAGATTTTCGGAGTCCCAACAGCAGCAGCAGCAGCAGCAGCAGCAGCAGCAGTGTCGTTGCGCGAGTGTAACGAGCGATCCGACCGAGGCGAGCAACAAGTGTCATTCGCGCGTGGAACACGAGCGTTCATCGTCGTCCACGAGGAGTCCCGCCTCCCGGGGAACAAGTCCGTGCGATCCGACGATTATTTTACGTATCGACGATACTTCGTCATCATCGCCGGAGAATCCGGAAATATTTTCCACCGACGCTACCGATACCAAGGACGAACGTTCTCGCAACGACGAGATGAGCACCGCGAATTCTACTCTTTCACTGGAGACCTCCTCGTCCTCGAGCGATCCGGATCAACGAATTATTCACGGCAGGCTGACGGTCGATAACGAGGAAACGACCCGGCAACGGGGACTCACTCCTGGCCCCGTTACGCGTCGTCATCATCATAACAATCATCCCCATCATCATCATCATCATCATCATCAACATCAGCATCAACATCAACATCAACAAACGGCGCAAATCGATGATTTTTCAGATCGTAATCGCTTCGACAACGAGTCACGATCGTTGCGCGAAAAAAATCGCGTCAATTGCTCAAACAACGATTCAAAGATCATTCATAACGATATCGATGAGCTACGACGTATCGATGATACCAACGCGAATAACGTCGTTGTCAATTATAGTCCGGGCTTTCGCAATTTTCATCATCAGGAACACATGATTGTGCAACAACAACAACAACAACAACAGACGCCTGTACAGCGAGGCATTGGTAACAACAACGCGGCAAACGCAAAGGGAAACTTCGACAATATGCAGGTCGGGGATACTGTGAAATACCTTTTTTTTTTTTTTTTTTCTCGACCCAATCGCGATCTATACACAAAGGATCGAACGTCGAACAATTTTTTTTTTCTTTTTATATACGACCTTTGTCGTATATTATACGCGAAAAAATAAAAATATAAACGAAAATGTTTAAAAAATAATGTTTAAAAAATACAAAAAAAAAAAAACAAAAAATAGACTAAAATACAAAAAAAGCAAAAAAAACATGAACTTTAAAGAATAAACACTAGCCTCCCCGTGGTAAAGTGCGTAATTAGATAACATCGAATCTAATAGAGTTTAGCAAAATATACTTATTGGAGCATTATCCCATTTTTCTCGAAAAATAATGGTTTTAGACAAAACCTGTATAGAGCATAAAATATCAGTCTATTCATAAGCTACAACTCTTGTAGGAAATATTTTTCTCTAAGATCAATATTTATTAAAATAAAATAGAAGAACTGAAAAAAAAAGTTTTTTTTTCAGTTTTGACCTTGAAAATAAAATTTGCGGGTAATTTCACTATCATATTCGTGATCAGCGAGTCAAAATACTTTAAATTAATCGGTGGTGTGGACTTTTCGGAAGTACGCCCAAAAAAAAATAATAAAAGTCGCTTGCGCTACCTCTTAATTTTGAACTACGACCCTCTTCTTTCGCGAGGTTTTTTCTTTCATACTCCAACGTCCTAACAACTATTATGGCGAAAAGAAATCGGTATTTTTTTATGAGACATCTAAAAAATGACCGGACATTTTAATTTATTAATAAAACGTATTATTTATTTGAAAAGTACGAATATTTTTATTTTAATGACTACAACTAAACACGGAGGTTACGTGTGGAACACGATATCCGATAAATGGCCGCCTCGTCACTGCAAACGTTTACTCTTTTGACGAAATTTTCAATAACATTTTGGCATAATTGCGGAGCTTCATTAATGGTGCGTCCAATTGCTTCCTTGAGCTCCGCAATAGTCTGTGGATCATTGGCATACATTTTTCCTTTCGGAAAATCCCAAAGAAAGAAGTTCAATGGCGTAAAAATCGCACGATCATGGTGGGCGAATTCACATCGCCGGGGCGCGAGACAAACACGACCATGAAACTTCGTCTGCAATAACTGCATTGTTTCGCAGTGAATTTTACACAATTTCTGTGCGCGTTGCTCGATCGTGTAATTCTTCATGACTAAACCTCAATACTTTCCTGATGCCAGTTATCAAAGATTAGTACTCTATGTTCTCCACAAAAAAAAAATGGCGCGCAATTTGAAATGTCCGGTAATTTTGAGACATCCTTTATGCACACACACACACACTAGCTTCCGCCTGCGCGTGGAATTTGGCCCATAAAAACTTCATTACCAGTTGCAGCTCTTATTAGGGGTTGTTAAAATATGCGCTTCATGATTTGCTTTGAAGAATATTCATACCGAGTTTCAAGTTGATCTACGCAAGGAATACAATTCTCCATGCAAACTTTTACATCCCATTTCATCCTTTTAGGGGTTGATTTCAGAAAAATCCTTTCTTAGTGCACCTTTAAACCTGAGGAACACATCATCCAAATTTCATGTTTCTAACTTCATTGGTTTAGGCTGTGCGTTGTCTATACGTCATGACTGACGTATAGACTGACGTCACGGAAATGTTTTATACATGTATAGATAATCGGCTTATTGATTCATTCATCGACGTAGTTATTTATATTATTGGCCTTATTTCATTTGACGTTGATTATGACGCAGGTCTCCACGGGTATAATCGCGATGGAGAAAGGAAAATGCCAATGCCATCAGATCCAACCGCATCAACAACAGCAACAATCGTTGTCGCACCTCCAGCAACGCGATCAAACCCATTCGGCTGCTTCGCCGCCTCATCATCACCATCATCATCAGCAGCAACAACTACAAGAACAAGAACATCACCGTCAGAAATTCACCCATCAACGAAACCAGCCGCAACAGCAGCAAAACTATCGTCACCATCATTATCATCATCCCCATCAGCACATCGGACAACAACAACAACAACAACAACAACAGCAGGACCATCAGAGAGGGCAGAGCGAGCAGACAACAGCGTCGGGAAGGAAGCTGAACAACTCCGGAACGGATGAGTCCGACGACATGATGCTGGACGCCGGAAGTCATCATCAACCACCGGCACTTCCGCCCCGACCACCACCAAGGCCCAACAGACGTTACGAACACAATCCAAACGGCCCCTACGATCTTGGTAATTAATCCATACGTTTGACTTGCTGTTGGCAAACAATATCCCGTGCGGAAAATTGACAGGGCATCCCTAATACAATTCGGGGCCTTCAAGGGATTATTTGTGGATTCGATAGTAGGGTTTTCCGTAAAAAAGTAGGACCGGGTCACTATTAGGGAATGATAGGGTAGGTAGATTGACTAAAACTATGGTCTATGTACGGAAACCAAGTAAAGGCCTTTGAGGAGGTACGATCATGAAGTCAAATCCAACTTTCTGGCCTGAAATTTTTATATGATGTTGACAAATACGTTCTGCACCCTTTGGAAAAATTTGAGCTATATTGACCGTCCAGTTTTTTTGTAATAAAATTGCAACAGAATCTCGCTACTGCTTGGATATCGTCTCGAAGACTGCAGAGTCTTTGAGAATCTAATTTTTCAATTTTTATTAGTAAATAGGCAATAAATAATATATTTACCACAAATTTGGCACTTTGGGCTCGACAATACGAATATTCAACATAAGTTAACATAAATCAGATCACCCGTGGGATGACATAAATTTGGTCTCTTTGTTGACCCTGAGGGAGTAGTCGTACCTCCTTTAAGGTTCTAGTTGTAGATTCCCTAGTAGCGATTTTCCCAATACTACTAGACTCGGTAGCAAAGCGTGACCGGCCATTGATGGTAAATGTGAGGCTTCCATACTAGGCCCTTAATAAAGTTAGGGAAAATTACTATGGGCCCAATCGAAGCCCGAACTCAATTTCCGCACGGGATGTAAAGGTGAAGGGAATTGCACTAATGTAAATTCTATAAATTGCACTAATGTAAATTTCTTGTATACCCTTAAAATGGGTATACAAGGAATAAATACTACTACTACCACAAATATTTTTTTAATTTTAATAATATTAATTCAATATAAGGATTTAAAAAAAATTCATTAAATTCTATTAATTAATTTGATATAATATTTTTTAATTAATTGAGAAATAATAATTTCAAGTTAATTTTTAAAAAATATTTAAAAAATAATATCACAGTAATTCTATAAGTTGTTTTTTTAACTAGAATGAATTTTTTAAATTTTTACCAGTAGTTCATTTTTATCCGATGGAATGCACTTAATAAAGTTATGGAAAATTAATATGGGCTCAATCAAAGCCCGAACTCAATTTCCGCACGAGATCTTAAGAGCGTAAAATTTCGAGCACTACGAACCAATTGTATAACGAGTATTTGGCAATTTATAAAAACGCGAGGACAATCGTATCGCGCGTCCCAATATCTAGCCCTTGAATGATCGCTGATCCAATTTGAGTTTCCAGACACGAGGAGGTCCGATTGGTTTTTTTCGCAAGCAAAGCTCAATTAGGAAAGACACGAGGGAATTAAAGGCGAATTGCTCTCCTGTCTCTCGCTCTCTCTCTCTCGCTCGTCTCACGAACCAAAACACGCGAGCAATCATCTGGATGTTCCGTTCAACGCCAGCGAAATTTTCTCTCCTGCCCTTCATCCCCTAGAGTACAGTTGTGCTCCAACAAGTCCCCAAAAGGGCGAGAAAAGAAAGAAGGGAAAAAAAAACGCAACGCGTCCTACCGACGGGACTCCTCCAGCAGGAATCTCCTACGTCGTGCACTCCGGTGATACGAAAAATTCCTGCGACATCCCCGCGCGAGGCTGAGTAACTTGCGTGGGTGGCGCTATTGGGCCGCGCAACGTCCCTCGTATCGACCCGGAGGACAAGTGCCTCATCTCTCATCGATGGTCCGACGATTAGAAGACAGCGCGTGTGTATGCGCGAGCGAGAAACGCTCATCCGCCTGGCCACGGATTAATCTCGCGATCGCGTACGACCGCGCAGGTTTCTACCCCGCCGCAACCCTCGACGGGAGGAATTCTAGGGAGGGATTGGGGTCGTCGGGGATCGGAGAACGGGGGGGGGGGGGGGCATTCCTGCGTCGAGTAGTGTATCGTCAATTCGGGACGAGATTAACGAGCGTGTGCGCGTTTTTCACCGAAGGGTGGAAAAAGAAGAGACATTTGTTGCCTGAGCTTTGGAGCGATTTTCAAAAAAGAAGAGAAGATTATATCCGAGTGCACTTAAAGTGTTCTACAAGCCTTTGAAGAGAGCTTCGAGTAGGCTCGAAGTGCTTCGAAGACACTCGAGGACGTTCAAAGACGTTCAAAGTGGTTCGAAGACGTTCCAGGCGGTTCAGACGTTCCACAAGGCTCAAGGAGGTTTCAAAAAAATCCAAGAGAGCTCACCACGACTCATCGATCGAAATAGTCGCCTCGTGAACTTTCGTTATGACGTCCCAGATCACTGCGAGATAACACTCGTAAAGCGTAAAACGAAAAGGAAAGGACAAAAAGCAGAAAGAGAGAAGAAAGAAAAAAATGGGGGCTCGCGAGAACACGATGGACGGATTTCCGGTGTTGCAAATAGTTCGTTGTCAATTTGGCGGGGACGCGGTGGGAGGTGCGGCGATGAGCATAGGCGCAGGTGGTGGCGCTGCTTATTATTCGCCTTTTGCCACGATCGGACCACACTCGCATTCTCACCTGAGCCATTCGCTTAGCCACGCTCACCTGACAGCCTATCGTTGTCCACCGTCCCATCCTTACGGTACGAGGGATACAGAGAGAGAGAGAGAGAGAGAGCGAGAGAGAGAAGAGAGAGAGAGAGAGAGAGAGAGAGAGAGAGAGAGAGAGAGAGAGAGAGAGAGCGCCCCTTCTATTATTAACCCCGTCTTCGATCCTACACTTTACCCCTAATGTCACGATCAATCCCCATCTCATCCCCAAGGCCTCCACGTGTGCGCTTGTATACATATATATATATATATAATAATATATACGCGCACACGTGGAGGCCTTGGGTCTCTCTTGGATCGCTCTTGTACTCGCGGCTTCTTGAATTATCGTATGCCCATAGGACCGAACAACGGGGACGATACCGGATGCTGCAAAAAATACGTCGTGCTGTGTTGCCTCTGCGGTGGTCTAAGCGCCGCCGTCGGTAGTTTATTCCTCGCCGTCCATGCTGTACTCTCAGCTCACACGACCAGTCTCACACTCTTTGAGACCGTCCCCTCGTACATACCTGGAACGATGGTGATGTTTATTTATATTATATTCATATTTGGTCCCTATCGTATAAGATATATTTATACACACTGTAAAACTTCAGTTATACGTTTTAAAGGCCGTATTCTAGTGTAAACACACATTTTCAATGTCATTTTTTGGAAATTCAATTTTGAGAAACGGTTAAATCATAATTAGTATTTCACAGTTATACTTGTTTGATGTAACATCTTAACATTTTTTCAAAGCATTTTACTCGAAATTTCGTACTTGAAATTTGATGTTGCGGAGGTAATGTTGCGAAAATGTTTTCATCGTCGGGCGTTGTGATTACGGCCGTCTTTGTCATCTGAAATAAATGATTTTTTTTTTTTAATCTATTCTTTCTAAATGTGGTTATCGTTCGGCCCTCTAATAAAAGATTTTAAGAAAAATTTACGAAATGCCGACGTTTGAAAAAGATTACTCTGATTATTACAATAAAATTTTCACTTCCTGTGGTGCGGAAAAATAGTAATTATAAAGCATCCAAAAAGATGAAGGGCCGAACGATAACACCGAAAAAAAACGCGAAAATTCTTGAAAATTTGAAGAATGATAGTCCTTGGTAGAATAATAATACATGAATTATTTTAGAATATTTCACTAAATAGTTTGGTACTTATAAATATATGAATTTAACACGGTCGCTTATGGAAAAACAAAACAGATAAATTCGGAAAATATTATATCATCAAGATTTAGGATCAAGCGATTGATTATGTTAAGTTTCAAATAAATCGGCTGAGTAATTGTCGAGAAATTAATTAAAGTAGTGAGGAGTACCGCCTTTTTTTAACTATGAATTAATAGCAATCATTGGAGAACTCAATAAATATTGAGTTTTTGGGTAATTATTGATAATAATAAGATGATCTGAACGTATTAATTAAATTTAAAAATTAAGAACTTTTTTTTTGTTCGACAGTTGAAACAGATGTACAGTTACTGACAAAATCTGAGTCAAGCACACGCCAATATCGTCGAATTTGACTTCAATTATTATTAAAAGTGAAAATCTAACATTTCCAAGTGTCAATTTATGATTAAATTAGTTATTTGTAAGGCTAAACATGTACGACATGATCTAGACTTGTAAATCCACGTTTCGCCCATTTTCGACTTTTTCGCCCGGCGATCCATCCAGTAATACCTTAACAAAACGTATCTTTCATTTTTCGCAGTTGATTCTCATGGGGCTGTTCACCATTCTTCTGGCAAGAAGAAAGCATCGTTACGGTTTTTTGGTAAGTACGAAAAAGCTCTCAGGCATCGACGATTCGTCTAATCAATAAAACTTCATTTGTTTTCTTTATTAATTATCAATACGAATTCATTGATAACCTATTATTACTTTGGGTAGTATTTCAAGAAAACTTTAAATAATTAATAATAAGGTAGCAAGAAATGATAATTATCTTATCAACGATTACTTATCGCGCAATTTTTATCCTACCAACTCGCAGATGAAGATGTGCGGCTCGGTCGGAGTTGTTTGTGCCCTGGTCTGCGTCCTCGTCACCGTAACGACCACCGTCGTACACATGTCACGACTCCAGGGCTTGCGCGAGTGTATCTACACGGAGTTAGCCAGGTAACGCGCATCCGGAAAGGAACTTTCGAAAATCTTTCAAACCCTCGCGCACTCGAATCCCAACGTCATAATGTTTGTGGACGTTTCAGATCGTGCACGTGTTACGGTTCGACGCAAGGACGTGTCCTCTCCGATCCGGGTGTATTGTTCGAGGAAACGCCGCATTGCGAGGTGGTGCACGGCGCACTTTACGACTGCCTGAGAGCTCTCTTCGGCGTCTCGGTTGCCGGTATACTCGCCTGCATATTCTCGTGTATGCTGCTCTACCAATTGCTCAGCCACGAGAAGAAGAAGATGTACTGGGAACAATTGCAGCTGAGGTGAGGGCGCTGTGAAAAAAAAAACACTTGTAGTCAATAAGGTTTCTGTATTTTTTTGAAATTTATTACAACGTCTACAATCGCGAGTCGACAATTAGCGGTGAAAAAAAGCTTTCGTAAATTAATTAGGGGGGAAACACCCTAATTTACGATTTTAATTTTTTTTCATTTTAATTTTAGTTTTAATTTCAACTTTATTTTATTTTATAAATATTTTATTTTATTTAATATTGTTTACCTAAATTTAATTTTAATTTTCGAATTTAATTTATCTAAAAGAATTGCTGTTTTTAAAGATTTTATTAAATCGAAAGGATTGCCTTACTTTATTACAACTTTGCCCATTTTTTATTTCACACTTTGACCATTTGAGTATATATCGAATATATATATTTTTTTTTTGACATTCGGTGACCCTCTGTTTTTTTTTTATTGTATGAATACTAAGGCTGAGAATTTTTTTTACACAGGTGCAGATCCCTCTACGGCCAAGGTGGCAGTGGGGCCGTAGGCGGCGCGACCGGAGGTTCCTGCGGTTGCTGCAACGATTGTGGCGGTACGAGTCCCTGGTGGGCTCAAACGCCTGGCAATTTGTACACGCCGAATCCCGACCTTGCGCCCTTCAGGTAAAAATCTACGACACGACGATCGCCTCGTCGTCCTAAAATCGATGCGACAAAATTATTTGCGTCGTTGAAATGATTTTCTGAGCCAAATTTATCGGAACTCGAATATTTGTAATAATTATAATAAAATAGTAATAAGAGATTTAAAAAAAAAAACGGTATAGCAGGCGATGGCGCTTGCCGTGGTCCCGTTCCCGTGGCCCGGCACCGACGCCCGACTCGAATTACGGTTTCCACACGACGCAATCCCGGGGTGCGGTCGTGATGCGAAGCAGCGGTAGCAGCAGTGGCGAGCCCGGGGAAAACACACCCGGGCCTTACAGCGTGCTCACGGATGAGTCTCAGACCGGTGGTGGAGCGCCTTACAGCCTGATAAATTCGACGAGTTCGGGTGCGCCTTACGCGGCTTGCGCATCGTCCGTCGCGTCTTACAGCCTCTTGGAGAATGGTCCACCCGTACCTGCGGCGCTTTGGGGCCCGCCACCGCCTTACAGCGATCCCAACAGCCCGGCAAGGAGGCCCATTCAGCTGAACAATAACGAGGAGAGACGGGTCGCGGTCTCGATGCGCTCGCCTGGGAACACCGGAACTCCCGTTAATCTCAACAACAGAATCATCTCGGGCGCCAAGAGAATGGACAATTACGAGACTGGTAATTGCGAAGGTAGAAAAAATATCTAATACAATTTTGTTCGAAAATAGACGAATCTTTTTTTTCTTCGTGTGTGGGGTAAATTCGTGAATAGGACGAATAATGACACTAGAATTCAGATGGACTGTAAAATGAATATATTATGAAAACAAACTTTTTAATTGCTATAGCTGACAAAAGATATTCTGATAGAAAAAAAAAATTTGAAGTAATTGCATCGAATAATATTGGAGGAATTGATAAATAAGTAGCGAAATGGATAAATCGTCAATAAATGGACGGAATTACCAGTAAATGGGCACTCGACCACCAACAAATGGACGTGTAGTGTAGATGGACGCTGTAAAGGACAACGATTTATTGTTTATTTTCATTCGATGCTAGATTTGGAGATCATTGTGTTTCACAAGAATTATAATATTATAAATATAAGTATTATATTTTTTATTACGATTTCGTAGAAAATACACGAAGATTTTTTTTGCATCTTAGCATGACGCTCTCAAAAAAACTACCAAAGTTTGTTTCGATCACAGTCTTGCATATATTTTTTATTCAGTTTTCGACCGCATGGTGCGTATAGGAAAGGGGGTATCGTGTGCGATGGAGACAACGATATCATGTGTCTCTGTCTTACACACAGCAAGACAGACTAAATATGATATTATATAATTTTATATATATACATCTTTGGCCAAAAGTATTAGGCACCCTGTAAATTTTCTATCCGGACAAAAAATTGAATATCTCGGCGAAAAAAAAATCGTAAGCCAATTTACCAAACGGAATTTTAAAGCGGACAAAGCCAGCTTCATTTTGCTTTTTTATTTTTATTTTTGCGATTTTTTTTGTACCCTGTACGTTATTTTGATTGACTAAATAGAATATTTAACAAACGTGAGGATGGTTTGCCGAAAGCATTTAAAAAAAAAGTAAACTTGAGCAATAATCATTTCCTTATTATGGAGTTTTACCCATACCCTTTAGAGGATGAGTTTTCTTTCAAAATATTTTTCGTAATCGTGCTGAGATGATTTTTAATTCACTCCGGGAAACGTTGCTTGCCACTTTTTAAAAAATAATTCGTTGTTTTTTGGCTCTTCAAAAAACAGAGCACTTTAAATATTAATCAGCTTCCGTCAATTCACTGGTCGGTGTACCGTATTTATATTTCTTTTTTTTTCTTTCTTTCGACTTTGAATTTGGCTAGAATACAGACAACGCGTAGCGAGGCCTTCGGACAATTACGAGAACACAGAGGAAGTACTCTCGAGCAGCACCGATCCGGACATCGAGATGGGCAGTCTGCACCATCACAATCATCATCATCATCATCATCATCATCTTTCGCAGCAGCGTCAACAGCAGCAGCAACAGCAGCAACAGCAGCAGCAGGACGAGGATTGTAGCAACAAAGCAACGAGACGCACGAGAAAGCTCCTAAAGGGCGTTGAGAACGGTGCGTTTCAGCAGGAAACCGGCAACAATTCGCTCACAAAACAATCCGAGAGCGAGTTGTACTTTGGCGATGTGTCCTCGTGTTGCGGACCCGAGAGCAGCTTCTACGACTTGGCGGTCGAGAAGGAGCAAGAATCGGGTAGGTGCTTCGCACCCCATCACAATCACCACAGCCTTGACGTATTGGCATAGCCAGGGGGGGGGGGGGGGGGGGGAATGGACACGGCCCCTATCCCATTAAAAAAGCTATCCAAAATAATTGATATCAAATAATCGATCACAGAAAGTCGTCATTTTTATTTATTTATTTATCATTTATTTTTAAGTTGAATCATGCATTGTCACCTCTTAGATGCATGTTTGCAAAATATCAGAGCTATAAGTAGTCGGGAAGAGGATGAAATGTCAATTTTCCGTCTTGCACCTCACAACAAGTGAAGTTAAATAAAAGCTTGTAAAAAGACGATTGTGAACAAAACCGGTTCTTGTCAAGCCGGGCCCCTCCCTCCGCCCATCCCCCCCCCCCCCCCCCAGAAAAAATGCCGTCTACACCAACGCCCAGAAGCGCTAAATATTATTTAAATTTATCGTCACACGCAGGTGCGGTAGAAACGAGCGATGCCCCGGCCGATTATCCGCCGAGCAATCGTTTCACGAAGCAGCGTTTATCGCCGAAGCGTTCGCCGCGGCAACCGGCGCCCTTGCCGGTCAATCTGAGTCCGGAGGGTTCGTTGATCGGCCTCGGTGAAAGTTACCCCGTGGCATTGGGCAACAGTCCCTGCTCGGGCGCTGCGACGAGCGTCGTCGACGAACTCTCGAGGAGTTCGTCAACAAGAGGTCCTTATCTCGCGCCTGACGCCCAATACGAGGTAATTGCCCAACAGACGCGTTACACGTATTACAACGCTAAGAGTAGCGGCGGAACGTGCGAGCAGCAGGACGCTGATCGCGTTGACACGGCAACGAGCTGTCACGATTATCCGAACGAGCGATTGGACGTTTGCGGCGTGGTCGCGAACAGTAAGCCAAAAGCGACTGCCGTAACACCGGTTGCTAAATCACCGTGCCCTTCGATCGTCGCGACACCGCCCTCCTCGCCCCATCCGGGCGTCACCAGTCTCGCGCAACGCTGCAACAACGAGCCCGGCAGCTTCGCGCACTTTCGGGATCGTCAGGTCGCTCATCAGACGCGAACGAGCGAAAGCGTTTGTCCCGTAAACGTGTGACCGAAGACGTCACTTTCTTCATCACCGTGAATCTCGACGCCCAATCTTGCCCCGAAGATCTCGCCATTTGTTTTTTGTTTTTTTTTTTTTTTTCACCGCGGCGCGTTTTAGCACCGCGCTATCTTTGCTCTGCCCGAGAATACTTAGCGATAATGGTCAAGTCGCCTTACCGTTGAAATAATTCAGGAAAAAAGAAAACGAAAGGAAAACGAAAAAAGGAGTTATTGTAAAGAAAAAAAAAAGAAAGAAAGAAAGAAAAGAGAAAGGATTACGTCCATCGATGGACCAAGGACAATAAGAGCAAACGCGACTCTCTTTTTTTTTCCCTACTCGCTGTGTGATTATCGTTTAGCTAGAAATTATTTAAACGTTGTATTTATAGAGAGCGTACCGCCTCGAACGAATAACCGTTGCACCGATAATTGTGTAATTGTCATTCACCGACTGGCGTTGACAGATTGACAAAAAAAAATCCCTTTTCTCATCGTACCCAAAGAGTCTATATAATTAGCAACAACAACAACAACAAACAAATCTAATTCTCTCTGTCGAATGCTAATTTTTCAACTGTAAAGTTACGTCTGTTTTTTTTTTCGAATTTTGCTCGCAAGAAAAGAAAAGAGAAACAGTGAAAAGTGCGAAAAAAAGGATAAAGAAAAGAAGAATACTGATATTTTGTGGTAACGAAATAAAGATATTTATGAGTGTTTTTTACGGAAATTTCGGACGATTGTGCTTCATTCTCGCCAGGACTATCGGCATCTCGTCCTCGCGTGCTTTAATCATACACACACACACGGAAAGTCGTTCAACGTTTCGTTCGAGTTCGACGGAGTGAGAGAGAGAGAGAGGGGGGGAGAGAGATGATGCGTTACATTGCATCGCGACGGACATTACGGGGCAGCTGTAACTAACGTTCGGGGCACGCGTCCCAACGGTCGTGGCAGCTGCCTCGAAAAATAATGCGTACACACTCGATTGAGCCAAAGTTCCTGTACGGAGCCAGAATTTTTTTCTCCACGTCTCTGTTGTTGCCCGCTACCCTCGACATTGTTTGTCTTACGCGTATGCATAATTCCGTAGCGAAAATCGAGTAAATTTCAAACGCAAAATAATCACCAAAACAAAGCTCTTTTAATCGACTTTGTTCCATCCTGTTCAATGATTTTCTGCCATCTTTCCACGAGCTTCATTGTCTCTCTTTCACGAAGGTCCTGAGATCTATGAGCAAAGAAGTCATTCAAGTAGTTTTTGATGACGTCCAGTGAACTGAAGGTTTTATTATTCAAACTGTTCTGTAGCGGCGGGAACAAGTGATCCAATATTTACGTATCATTTTATAGTCATCTGTTTTGTCAATTATCTTTACTCGTAATTTCGTTTTCTTGATTTTTAACCACGAATTATTTATTTAGAACAAAGTTTTAGATGGATTTTCATAGCTCATTTATTTATTAAATGAATAAATAATTGTGCGTTTTTTTTTCAACGATTATTAATTAATCGTTTTGCATCGGTGGGTTGAACTTTTCAGTCAAGTTATTTGCAAAAGTTGCTTTAAAGGTACGCACCCAAGTCTGGCGGAGCGTACTATAGTTTGGTTGAGGATCTTGGGCCCTGAACGGTTTCGGTGGAACGAGCACACAAACAGCAGAGGAAACGTCGAGAGCAAGAGAGAGAGAGCAGGAGCGAGAGAGAGAGAGAGAGAGTGAGAGTGAGAGAGAGAAACATAGCGAAGAGAAGAGTCACGCACCGGGCCCCGTATTGCGAGCTCACCCTGCCGAACAACCCCTCGTCCATTCCGTTGCAGCGCGCAACATGGCAAGAAGGCCCGTTTCTACCGCATCTGTCCTTCGTGCCCCTTCTCACCCCACCTTTCCCCTGCCTTTTTTTCCCTCTTGATCGCGACTGCCGCAGTACTCGCACGGAAACGTTCCCGAGAACGTTTCGAAAAAGTGAGCTCCGTCGTAAATTTGTTTCCTTCTTTTCAGGAGGAAATAAATTCGAGAACGAATTTTCGACAAGTTCAAAGGACGGTTCGAAGAATATTTGCGTGCGGTGAAAGAGAAAGAGGCGGGGGAGGAAGAAGAACGACGAATAGAAATTAGAAATAAATAAGAAGAAACAGTAGAAAAATACGAATAAGTATAGGAAGAAATTGGAAGAAGGGTGAAGACGCGTGACTCATGTGTACTGAAAAAAAAACTTGAATTCCGAATTTTTCGGTTCTCCCGAACTAGCCAAAGATAATGATAGTAAGAAAGACAAGAGATTAGAGGAAGAAACATGTGCGAGAGAATTCACGAGAGAAGAAACAACGTGGCAATAATATCGCCGCCACCCCATCATCGAGCTATCCGAACGTTTGCCCTTGAGACTTGGCAACCTTCAGTCCGCTGCGTCGTAACAACTGTGCTCCTAATTGTCCTCAACAAGTGAAGTGTGTCGTTCGAAGGTTGAAATTATCAACAACGAACATCCAAAGTCCTGCTGCAAGATCCTGGAAATTAATTTCTACATTGCGTGGCTAAAAAAATAAGGAAGAAAAAATAAATAGCAATAAGCCAAAAGAAGAAGAAAAAAAAAAGAAAGCGAGGGCCTAATAAGAATCCAATATGGCGTACACAAATCCAACGTTTTGCCAACAATCCGAATACATGCGGGACCATCGCCCGGACGATTTGCCACCACCGCCTCAGTTTCAATCAAACGACGAGCTTCCGCCCCCTTCACCGTCGCCACCCCCGCCGCCACCTCTTCCCCAACAACAACAACAACAGCAACAACAACGTTCCTACAACGGGGGTCAAAGCAATCCTGGCTTTCAGTACAGAAACGAGGAGAGTGTACCTCGTCGGGTGAACGGTCGTTACGGCTACCTTGACGAGCAGCAGCAACAGCAACAGCAGATGACGAGGCAAGCAACGTTCCAGGACAACAATAATTACAGTTTGTCTCAGGTCAGCGAGCGCCGGCCGATAATGCACGAGAGAGAAGTACGCTCGCGTTACGAGTACATAATCGACGATCTTGATCAAGACGAGGACGATCCGAATTGCCAGCGAATCATCGAAGACGATAAATCACGTGGGAACAGCGGTGCTTGTACGCCCGATCAATCACTATTGCTGCGTAACAATCCCATTAGAACGTCGAGATACGGAATCGTGGAAAATTCATCTTCGGCGAGAAACAATCCGACCAATGACGCTGTACCGGCGGTCTTCACTTATCAGAGATGCGAGACGAGAAAATTGGATTCACCGAGGTACGCTCTTGTGCCGGTAAACTCGATCGACGACGAGCCAACTTCCGGAAGAAATTCGGCCATCGTTGTGTGCCAGAGATCAAATTCGACGAGAGGTAAGAAATATTTTTAAAAAAGCCGATAGTGAAGGGAAGGAAAGATAGAATGAAAAAGATACGAAGACATCGCTCGAACGATGTCTTCGTATCTTGGAAATTATGATAGGGACGGATTTTAAAGATTTAAAAGAACCGTGCAGAAGTTTGTTGAAGAGTCACCAGATCCTACCACAGTCATATAAGGATTTGATTGGGACGCTGCACGTAGGAAGTCCACACCGGAATCCAAGTGGATTTCGTCACTAAATTTTATTCACAAATATTCATTTCCCGATTGACATCGTTTGGGTTTTTTAAATTTGAAATTCTCAACTGAAATTTGTAAATCTCCCGAAAAAGAAAAAATCTTGATTCCGTGCACATATTTGTTGGGGAGACCCCAAGATGCACGCACTATAGAGATTTGTTAGGGACAGCGCTCATAGGGCGTTCTCATTGGGAGCCAATTAGATTCTGCACTGATGCACGATCAACAGCGTGTTGAAACATAATTTGCATCCTTCGTGATCGTACACGTGTGCGCTGATACGAGTTTTGTAAATTAAGTAACTGTTTTTTTTTTCAATTGTTTTATTCGAATATAATTAGAATTCAATATTGTCTCTCTCAAAATAACTTCCTTGGGAAGCCACACAACGTTAAAAATGTTTAAAATGTACCTTAGTACCTATAAAATTATATTCCAAAGAATTATAGGTGTGAAGAAATTCTAAGTACTCGATTTTCAAATTCTAGCGCAACCCCTCTTGATTCGTGTCGCGACTTTCTACTAACTTTAAACGCGTTTATCTCAAAACTTCATTTTTCAAGTCGGCCGGACTCATAACTCAAACAAATGTCAACCGATTCACTTGAAATTTTAACTGCATATTTAGAATTACATTTTCTGAGGCACTACGTAGGATTTTTATTATATTGCATAGTTCCTTTTTTATAAACAATTTTCTGACGATTTTCTCATGACATTTTATACTTTTTGTTTTAGAAACGCGCCATTTTGGAAAAAAAATATATCAAAAAAATCCTACGTACTTCTATAGCTATTCTTATATATAATCGAAAAAACTTTAGTGTCTCATCATAACTGAAAAATTATAGGAGCTGTTGGTCCGGCCGTTGACCTTCCAGAAATAAAGGCGTCATTGGAAAAATGCTGCACAGTCGCCATTTTGACATGTATCGCTGTGAAAAAATAATTTTGTATAGTCAATTACGTGTATAATAAAACCCCTATTCTGTAATTCCGATTTATTTTGGCTTTCGCTGAAAAAAAAATCACAAAATATGCCCTTTTTGGCCTCTAGAGTGGCCTCAGGCCTTAAGCGATTTATACTTTTTTAAGGTCCACTCATTTTGTATATCTATATATATTGTTAAAAAAATACAACGTATAGAATGCGATATGATCCATCAAGAATCGTATCAGTTTTTGTTCGATACCGCGGGAATTCTTTAGGATTCAAATTCGATTCGTACATAGAATTCCAACGAAGAATCCTGATTCAAATCCAATGTACGAGCGTAACGTTTTATTATAAGGATCCAATGTGACCACCCAATGTATTCGAATCAGGAATTAGGAAAAAGTATGAGAATCCAATTGGATCCCTACGACAATCTCAGCACAAGCATCCATGAATTTCACCCCAGCCCTCTTTTTGCCGATTCAAGGTCGATACGCAAGAGTACCGACTCAAGAGATCTTGGATCCGCCCGTGTTGCCCGACCGAAACATACGTGATAATCAGCAGACCGCGACACGGCATCATCCTGACGATCACATGAATTATTCAACGGGAAACAATAGCGGTGCTCGTAACAACGTAGCAACGCAAAAATTACACGAGATACTCACGACACCGAGGAAATCGACGCGCTCGAGATCCGAGGAGAGAACGCTCTCGCCGAGCAAGCGTGCTCAACAATTCGTCGGAGCGGGTGGTGTCGTCACGCATCGCGGTGCTCTCACGCCAACCGGTTCACCCTCTGGTAAGCGGCGAGGACTGCCATACTTTTTGCTTCTTCCTCGACTGACAATCGAGCTCTACGAATTCATTTGGAATTTACATCCTCAGGTCGTTACGCGTCGAGTCCTTCAGCTGGAACGCCATCCACGAGGCGCGATCAACGTCCTCTCCTTCAGGGTGCTTCGTCGCATCGAGGAATCGATCGTTCACCGAGCAACGCGGCAATACCGGGACCTCACACTTCGACCCCGACGAAAGAACCCTCGGCAAGACGATGTCTTCCCCTCAACTTGGACAACAACGCGTCGCTGTCGCGTTCGCGCGATTCCACCTCCTGCCCGGCGAGCAATTGCGGACGTCAAAGATATCCCGTACGTGTCGCTGGTAATCACGGCTCTTACGGAATGATTGGCGGCTCGCCTGGAGAGCCACCACCGCGTTACGCCTATCTTGATGGACTCACCGAGTCAATACCCATGGTCAGTGGATCGCCGAGGTATCAAGTCGTCCCGGCCACCGACGAAAAATCTGTCGAGAGCGCTTTCACAGCGCGAACGGCTGTTGTGAGTGTTATTACGTGGCTTCTGTAATGTTATCGAGCCTTTTTGTTGTTGTTGCTTTTTTTCCTTCGAATTATTACACTGGTTCGATGCAACAGGTACCGCCTCTGTCGCCACCGAACAGCGAAGCGAACACGACCCTCGCCAGCGGCATCGAGAAGAATGAAAGACGCAACGCCCCGCTTCTCCTATTGCTCGTGGGAATCTTGACCTGTGGATTGGCCCTGTACCTCTCCTGGACTCAAGGACGCCGGTAAGAATATTCGCGGTCAAAATATCCGACGTCAGCCTACATGTATCTCGAGCACGGCGTACTCGTTTGATAGATGATAGTTGACCGTATTCTCAGAACGCTTAAACTTTCGCAGATATTATCTGGACAGCGCGGCTGGATGCGGAGCCTGTTGTGCCCTCGCCGGAGCCTGTCGCAGTCTTCGAAGGACCTGGACGGGTCTTGGCCTTGCGGGTCTCTCGGCTCTGAGCTGCGCCGGATTACTGTTGATCGCGGCCAAAGCACCGAGGCCCGGTACGCCTCTGCACGACGTTACGGCCGGTGCTTTATGCGGAGTATCCCTTCTCGGTGCTGGTCTCGCTCTCGTCGCCCTCGTCTCGCCCAAGTGCAACATAGCTCGACACAGACGCGTTCACTCTTGGATACCGAGATTTTCACCGTAATCTTTAACGCGAGAAAAAAAAATATTCATCCGGTTAGCGAGACGCTCGAAAATATCGGCACATTGTACATTATTATCATCGTTTTTATGAGTGTCAATGATAGTGACGATCTATCAACGGATGCTGACGCAAAAGAACCAAACCAGTTATCATCTCGAAAGTGTATTGTACATTATTATTATTATTATTATTATTATTATCAAGTGTCGCCTATAGGTCACTGCCCGATTCAATCGATAATTTATATTTATTCTGTACCAAAAAGCTACGATATTCTAATAAAGAACAAAGTGACAAATTATCTTCGTTGTAATTCTTTATTCATTATTATTGAAGAGCCGGATAAATTTATTCTGCCAGCGAAATTGCAGTGGTTCGAATTTCAAAAACAAATTAAGGCGGGCAACCACTTTAGGAGACCGAAAATTGAATGATTGTTTGGATTTTTTTTATTGTGAAAAAAAACGGAATTTTCCACAACTCTGACAATAATTTATTCATATTTTCATAAATATCTGATAATTTTTTCAAGTTATTTCATGCATTAATTAAGGTGTAATCCGCTGTGTCCCTTGGCGTGTCCTCATCGTCGTTGTCGATTTGCGGGAATTGTGCAGCTCGCAATTCGCATTTGAAATAGTCCAACAAATTTTTATACATTCTTGAGATGATTTTTCAGAACATGAAGCAAAATTTCGAAAAAAAAATCGAGAATTGAATGTTGGAACGTGTTTGAAAAAAAATGATCGATTTTTAGCACTTTTTTCCCCGGCATTTAGCAATAATAAATATGTTTTAAACAATCTAATCTTTCCAACTTTAGGTTCATGTTCTTAATAAATGATATTATGTAAACGTGTTCCAAATTTGAAGATGATCCATCAATTAGTTTTTGAGTTATGATTCCCGCAAATTGAAAAAATGTCGTTTCGAGAAAAACACGTTTAAAGTTTCACAAACGAAAACACTCAAAGTCAAATGTGTTTAATCAAATGATAAAGTGTCTTACCGATTAATCAGCGATTCCAACACCATAGAGCAGACCTTCCTCTTCCTCATGCAACTCATTTGAAGCTTGCATTTCCTCTTTACGAGCTTTTCGAGCTTCTTTTGTCTCTAATAAACTTTTTTCTATTTTGCCGAGCCACGCGCATCTGATCCATTTGCTCGGCATATCCGTAGCTCTGCCTGCCAACTACGATTTGTAGTTCATTCATAACCATGATCAGGGCTGAATTTCCTTCTTCGAATAAAATAGCAGCAAGAAATGCCGCTACCTCGATTATTTTGTACCCAGAATGGAGATGTTTTGGAGCTAATCGCCAAACGGTCGAGTTTGGCTTTGTTTGGGTTATGAAAAACCAAATTTAGGTTATAAAAACCGAACAAACCCAAACGAACTACCTAACTGAGCGCCGTGGATACCTGGGCGCGCATGGGCTTCGAGCGGAGAGTCGTCTTTATCATTTATATACATACCGTTAGAAGGAATCCGAATATCGTTTTGACATTTTCATGGTGTATTAAAGATATGTTGCTAACGATGTATGAAATAAGATAAAAAATTGATTTTTTGAAGCATCTAAAGTGGTTGCCCGGCTTAATTGTAGACGAAAATCCGTTAATTGTTGAATATTCGGGTTCGTGAAAAACAAACCATAATTCTTCGACAAAAATTAAAAGTACGAAGAAATAGAAATTTCAAATGGACGAGTGCTGCCCTCGCGCGGAATGATGACTCGGCAAGAATGCCGAACGGATAATAACAAAAAAGAAAATTCAACCTGTCACACCTGTCACGTTTACGTCGTTTAAAGTTATCGGAGGCCCAAATTAAACCTGAATTGTAGAATGTCTGGGCGAAAAACTGTTCGACGTTCCTGGCATTAATAAAAAAAAATACACTCGATCGAATGTATTCCACGTAAATTAAATTTTCTCGTGGATACATACAGAAAAAAAGTGAGGTTAGTCAAATACATTTTTCTCACAAAAAAATTTTCTTCCCTAAGAAGCCCAAACAAATATTCACATAACAATATACGCACGACTAGAACGAAGAATTAATTATAAAAACGATTAGATGGAGGAACCTGTCGCACCGTCCGTTGAGACGAACTACCATTGCGAAGAGACGCGAGAGCGAGCTAACAGTTGCGGCACTGTAACCTCGACACCGTCCACCTCGTCGGACTACATAACCGGCGAAGCGGACGACAGTTCCGACTCGAAGCAGACAGTGCCGTTCAGCCTGAAATCTGTCGAGGCTCTACTCTCCATTTCCAAAGACGCGTCCCAGGAGGAGCTGCGCGAAATGGTGAACAATTGCAAGCGAATGGTACTGGAGAGCGCCGAATGTTCCGAAGAGAGGAAATGGCTGGTGAGACGTCTCATCGAGTTGAGACTGAGGGCCCAGGAGCTCAGGGAGACTAGCTGCGAGGGTGTTAGAGCCGAAATCCGCACCGTACTGGGTCATCATCTTGTGGCGCAGAAATATTACGTTGCTACCGCAGTGCCGGCGTACTGCGATCATTGTAGCGGCGCCATCTGGACTATGCTGCAGTCCTGGTACACTTGCAGAGGTGAGAAGAACGAATGGAGAAATTCAAGTACAGTAGAATCTGGATTATCCGAAAGTCAATCATCCGAACTCTCGATTATCAAAAGAACAATTTGATTTATCCGAAGGCTCGATTGTCCTAACGTTGGCACGAAATATACATTGGAGGCATTTAAGGAGGTACGACTACTTGGGGTCAACAAAGAGACTATGTTATCCCACTAAATTTAAGTTATCCCTTTGCAATTTTATTACGAAAAAACTGAACGGTCAATGTAGCTCAATTTTTTCCAAAGAGTGCATAACGTATTCGTCAACATCATATAAAAATTTCAGTCCCATTTGATTCGGATGATCGAGTTTCTACTGTACCGCTGTGCGGAGGTGCCAAAAGAGAAAAGCTGAGTCTTGGCTCGATCGAAGCAAAATTTCAATGAAATCTTATGAACGACGATAGACTGTGGCTTTTACTGTCACTGGAAGTGCGTCGGCGACATCAGACGCGTCTGTGCCCATGTGGTAGCGAGCGAGACCGGCGGATACACCAACACCAAGGATATTTGCCCCGAGAGAGGCCTCTCCGCTCAGGGCTACCGTTGCGCCGAGTGCCATACGAGAATAACATTCGGTGAGTCCGCTGTTACGAAATAATCCGCTGTAAAAACTCTCTCGTCTCGTTTAACTTCTCGACTCAATATCGTTGCGGTTGTTTCTCACGCAAGCTCTCTCTAGAGGATTATCGCTCTCGTGTTTCGGCAGTCCGTTTAAACAAGCAGGTACAATCGGCGCTCCACTTCCAACTGCGGAGTCTTTTCTTCATTCTCTCTCTTTTTTTTTTTATTCGTCGTTCGAAGTGTTTATTATCCTCGGCGTTCATGACGTTGCAACGTTCTTTTTCTCTCTCGCTCTTGTTCTCTCGCGCGCTCGTCACAGAGTCAGCTTGGGTCGAGCCACGTCTGTGCGACTACACGGGCCTCTTCTACTGTCAGCGATGCCACTGGAACTCGACGGCCGTAATACCCGCGAGGCTAGTGAGGAATTGGGACAGCGAGCCGCGCCGGGTATCTCGCTCGTCTGCTCAGCTTCTCGCAATACTCGAGGATCGTCCGGTCCTACAGCTCGAACACTTGAATCCCAAGCTCTTCGATCTCATTCCCGATCTCACGCTAATAAAGGTACCAATCTCGAAAGCCAAAAAAAAAAAAAAAAAAAAAAAAGAAACAAACCTTGTAGCGGGAAAAGAGAAGAAAAATCAATAAGATTGATATTCTCGATTTATCGTGTCGCAGCGTCTTCGCGAAGAGTTGCAAATGATGAAGCGATATTTGGTATTCTGTCCGGAAGCGGATGTCGAGGGTCTACCATGGCGCGTTGGTCTTCGAACGCACTTTATCGAAAATTCGGGCAATTACTCGATCAGGGATCTGTGCGATCTTCAAAGTGGAATTCTCATGGAGGAGGTGCGCGCCTCGTACGAAACGATGCGCAATCACATAATCGAGTCTTGCCAATTATGCAAAGCCAGGTATTGCCCCCCCCCCCTGCGCTCCCACACTCAAATTCTATATTAATTTCAATTTTATTTTGCATCTATCCTAAAGAGAACATTTTGAAAAGAATTGCGACAACTTTTACATTTACAGAGGTCACCTCTGCGAGATATGCGGCAACGGCGAGGTCATTTATCCCTGGGACGCGAGTGTCGTGTCCTGTCATCAATGCTTGGCCGTACATCATCGCGCCTGCTGGTCCAAGTGCAATAATTGTTGTCCGAAATGCGCGAGGATACAGCGGCGACTGGATCGGGATGACCAGTCCCACCGACAAACGTCCATCGATCATCCTGACGAGGACGAAAATTCTACGAGCGATCCGCATTGACTTCTTTGCCGCTTACGGCTGCTGGCCGCAACGACGATGAGCCGTGTTGGTCGGGTTGCAACCTTGCAACCCGAACATTAGGTTGATGTATACATGCATACATATATATATATATATCTACCTTCTTTTACACAAACGCATATATATGTACATACAAAATAAAACAGTATATGGATATACTTGAGTATGCGCAAGATTAGATAGGAACTTCGTACACGTTACCGTGTGGTAATTAAAATTCTCGTAAATCCGGCTTGTAAAAGAGCAATCATAACTGCCGAATTAACGGGCGAAAAGTCGTTTTCTTTTTTCCGCTTTATCATATCAGGCGCGTTAAAATATTAAATAGGAGCCTCTGACACTCTTTATCTGATTTACGAGTCTAATGGACATTAGTTGCTTTTAAAGATTTGTTTTCGCCTTCGCGCTTTTTTCACTCGCGCCGGCTGTTTTTTAAGGGATCATCACAGTGTAAAGTTTTCAAAAAATCGATTTTTTGTTGTTTTTTTTGCATTATCTGATAATGTAGACGGTTATAAACATGGACCTGGCATCGCCGATTGGTTGTAAGTAGACAATTTATGTGAAAATTCCGCACTCGAAACTTTAAACGCGTTTTTTCTCGAAATGTCGTTTTTTAAAACGGTGTACCCTCTCAAAGGAAGAGTTTTCAAGCTATCCGTCTCAAATTTTGACAGAACATTCTTCACGCCATTGGTATGCTATGAAAGCTTTTTTTAATCTTCATATTTTTTTTTAACGAAAAACTGTCGATAAAATAGGGTAAATTCGATACTTTTTTTTTGAAACCGCAACCATTTTGCCAATTTTTATTTTTAAAAAACCTCCATAGCACGATAGTGGCTTTCGTACTGATTAATAATCTTTTTACAAATTTGGCTTCAGATAATATTTACGGCCACAACCGTGTACACCGTGAAGACTGCTTTTTTTCGAAAACATTTTTAAACGTTAAAAAAAATGTGAAATAACATAAAAATAAAGGTTTACAAATTTATTTTCTGTTCTTCACGAGTGCTTTGATTTGATATTAAAAAATCAGACTGCTTAGCGTATTTCAACCATCGAAAAAAAATCGCGAAAATCAGCTATTTTTCGAACCGTTACACTGTGATCATCCCTTAAATCGTCAGTCGAAAGAGTGCATTATTCACGAACCATTGAGCCCGTTGTCCTTAGTGAACTGGTTGAGACGGTGCTCGCAGCGAAACAATTAGTCTGTCGACGAAATAAATGTCATGTACGATAACATCATGCTGAGTATCTGAAACGGAAGAATGTCTTGGAATAATCAAACGGTCGTTTGTTTGAAAAGAAAACAAAGAAAAATATGATAAGGAGAAAAAGCAAAGTTCATCACACGATGGAACTCACCGACAGAAGAAACTGTCGATTTATCGTGTAAATTCGCATTGCAGAGAAGCGAAGCTCGTGATTGCACAGATAAAGGGCCATCTCGATTCTCTCCTAAGAGAGTATGAAATGGGAGCAATAATTACTGTCAGTCCTGAAGAAAAAACAAAATCGATCGTACCATTGTTTCGGTCGCATCCCCGGAGAAGGATCTCTGCTCGATGAGCCTCCGAGCTATTTTGTTTGCCTGCAACAAACAAAAAAGAAATAGTTATAATAATAAGGATTAGCGAATTGAATGCGAGTATCCGCGGCGGAGAATTTTCCACAGAGTATCTTAAAAATGGCGGAGCTATGGCAAAGTGTTACAGCAAGCTGCCCGTAGATTTTAAACTGCAGAAAACTTCACATTTTTTTTCAATTAGACAGAAAATCAGAAAATTGTTTATAAAAAAGGAATTATGCAATGTAATTTTAAAAAATCCTACATAGTGCCTCAGAAAATGTAATTCTGAATATACAGTTAAAATTTCAAGTGTATCGGTTGAAATTTGTTTAAGTTATGAGTCCGGCCGACTTGAAAAATGTAGTTTTGAGATAAACGCGTTTAAAGTTAGTAGAAAGTCACGACATGAATCAAGAGGGGTTGCGCTAGAATTCGAAGATCGAGTACTTCGAGATCTTTCACACCAATAATCTTTTGGAATATAATTTTATAGGTACTAAGGTACATTTTTAACAAACAAAAAAATTGATTTTTGGAAAATTCTAGAGTGGCCTAAGGCCTTTAGGTGGCTTGCCTCGTCAGACGCGAGGCCGCACGAGACGCACAATCCAACGAGCCACATCCCCGTGAGTCCTGTATACGGAAAAAATCTTCTTGGTGGCGAAGCGAGGAGTGAGCTCGATATCGCGTGTGTCATAATGAGGAACCAAAGTATGAGCCATGGCCCGTAAACGCTCATAAGAATTTCCGCGGATTCGCAAAGTTTCGCGTGCATGTATCTGACCTCGTGTACGCTAACGCTACCGTGTCGATAAACGATATCGTTGCACGAATCGATTCTTGGCGTCACGTGTACGTTCAAATAACAAAAACGACGATAAATAAGATCAACGAGAATCGTTAATTTCACAACGATCACGTAATGCAACGTTGACACGTAATACGTGCGACCGGTATCACCAAAGTCCATCAAGCTCGCTATTTCCGCCTGATCGAGAAAATGATAATGTTGTTGATAAAAATCGTGAAATTTTTCCTCAAAATAAATGATAATCGGCAAGCCGAGGATCATCCAATAAACGAGGCAACGATCCTTCCGGACTAAGCCAAGATCGATCAAACGTCGATCGTAATCGTCGATTTTATCGAAAACACGAATAATATTTTTCTGCTGAAATATCGCGACCAACGAGTCACTCGTTATTGCGACAAACATGACGAGTTGGCGTATCACTTTTGTCATTGTCTCGGGCCTTGAGATATCGAATTTCCTCATTTTCTCGTCCATACCGAAGATACGATAGCTCAATATTATCCAAGCGAGAGAATAAAGACGAGAAAACGTTCTGCCGGGTGCCAAACGATTGGATTTTAAAGCACAGCCGAATATACCGAGACATTTGAAAGTCAAAAGCAACGGTCTCACACTCGCAACGATTCTTGCGCTCATTTCGTATTTGTTTTTTTTTTTTTTGCTTTTTCTTTTTCACACTCTTAACTACGAACAAACGTATCGAAAGCTCGCGTTTCTTTCCCGTCGGAAAGTGACGCACGTTTGACGTATAAAAGCTTTTTTTTTTTCTCTTCCTTTCTTGCCTAATCGAATCTGAAATCGCACAGCTCCTGTATCGACGCTTTTTATCGTCACTTATCCAGCTATATTCGAATTACCTCACGGTCATACATGCATCGGCGAAAAGTGCGATAGAAATATGCTCTTTTGTGACGATATGGCTTATGTTTTTTACACCACCGTTTTTTTCTTGCACGTTCGTCCGAGTTACGTTAACGACGATGGAATTCTCGCGACAAATACTGAAAATACATTCTTTCGTTATTCCGTGATATCAATTGCTGTAATAATAACAATAATAATAGACGTATTAATAACGATTACAACGAAAATAGAAATAAATACATACTCGCTATCCATTCGATTATCGTTAACCATGAAATAGCTGTTGGATTTTGAACTATTTACACCCGGATGTAGCTTGCCCAGACAAGAAATTAGTTTCCCTCCCTCCCTCTCTCTCTCTCTCTCTCTCTCTCTCTTCTCTTCCTCTTTTTATCGCACCGATGTTCTTTCTCCTTGACTGCATAGACCAGAACCAAAAATATTTCGATAGCCGCAGAGCAAAAGGGCGTAACTCTCGTTCGAGACTCTTGACGCAGAAAAAAAAGCAAACAAACGTCATTCGTCACAGCCGCGCGTCCTTGACGTTAACATTCTCTCTCACGAAAATCTACGAATTGGTGATTATTCCGAAATTACGATAAAGTTTTTAAAAAAACTAATATTTTCTTGCTCTCGGTGTACTTTTTTTGCTTCCTTCATCATTATCAACGGCGATAAATTCTCCTTGACAATGAATTTTTTTTACACAATGCGCTCGTCGAGGACGCTGCAAGCAAATAAAAAAAAACACATCTGTATACGACCGTGCAATTTTCTCGAGGCAGAAAATAAAAATTGCACCTGTAGATCGCTAAGTGATCGATCGATTCGAAACACATTTTTTTTCTAATTGCATCGATCGTTACCTTTCATTTCTCTGACTCCCTCTCCCAAGAGATCTCTCAGACGGTCATTAATTTGCATCGAACAGCAAAAATTCCCACAGACTCATCTTGGAAAACCCCCGGACGAATATAAACTTTTTTTTAATTTATATTTTTGTATATCCTGCGATTTTCGGCGAATTCTTTTGGTCGCCGCTTCTTTCCTTCCGTCACGTGAATAAAGGTGCGTAAAAATTCCCCGATTAGTTATGAGTAGGCACATTCGCACATACTTATTCGTTATTACGTACGAACATTCACGAATAGGCAGAAATAAAAGAGCAACAAACCAATATGTGGAGGAAGAAAATGCAAGTGGCTTTAAACGCTTGACGAGTGGGGCAAATGTGTATGGAGGTGTTACTCTCTCTCTCTCTCTCTTTTTTTTTACTCCACTTGCATATTCTATTTCATTTGCACGACGTATAAAAGAGCAAGTTTTGCCTTCTGGCTTACGACTGTGCGTCCACGGATTGTTGATCGCGCAAGCTTCCTAGTCTCGTCTACTTCCACGTCCATTATTATTCTTTTTTTTTTCGTTCAAAACAAAGGTAAGAATAATTTTCTTGAAAATAAACGGATACTCATGGAAAAAAAAAAATATGTCGGAAGTTCACGATTACAAGAATACACATTTGGATTTATTTTGAAAATAATGCAATTCTAAAATTGCAAGGGAATTTCTCCGTTTCTTTTATGAGCCGGAAATAGTCCAAGCAAAGAATGATTTAAAAAAAAACTCTAAAAACTAAATCGTTAAAACAGTTAACCCATTAAAAAATAGCAAAAGATATTCCGACCTTTTCGAAATAGCGAGAAAATTCAACACTACAATTTATCCTACTGTCACACTTGTTCCTTCGCGTGATGTCGCGCAATAAGTATGTTTTCCGGACGGCGAGATGAGTTCTGTGCCCTTGTGGCGATCATCGTGCTCGCAAGGATTAGCCAAGACGGATGCAACGGTCAGAATTCCTCTGGTTTAGCTTCCTCCGACAAGCTCGTGCCGACCTACAGAACTGGTATCGAGATACTGCTGCAAGAAATTTTGGGCACTATCTCATCGGTTGGTTCATCATCCTCCGAGAGCAGATCATCCGGGAGCAGTAGTAGTAGCAGCGAAAGCAGCAGCTCCGATGGTTTAATCGGATCCATCATTAATTCCATCATAGTCCAACCCGCCAAGGATATCTTGGAGCCAATAGGGAATGCAACTGTTCGAGGCTTTGGCGACGTGCTCAATCTCGTTGAGGACAAATTTCACGCAATTTATCCAGGTGGGTTGAAAATGATTGGATCTATAAATAAAAATTTACGTGTATTCTCTCGTTTGTCCAAAAACTATCATCTCTTGTGCCTGTAAATAATACTTTTCCAAGTAGCTACAAAGTGAATAAAAATAAATAAAAATACAAAGCTACAGAAAAATAAAAAAAAAAACAATGAAGAAGAATAAAACCACACGCGAGTATTGAATGACAATCGACAATAATCAGATTTCACAATCGTAAATTCGAGAAAAAAAAAGGATTTCCCCACGCTTGCATCGTCCATCTCGCCTCAAGTGCGTGTTTTATCTTTGCCTCCACCGCAAACCCTCCAAAATATCAACGTTCAATTACACAATTTTCAGCGTTTCAAAACAATATTTAAAAAAAAAATGAAAAAATTACCTTCGTATTAAAAATGCCCCGACGATTATTCGTCACGCACAGGAACTTTGTGGTGCGGCGGTGGTAATATAGCGAGTAGCGAAGAGGACGTCGGTATCTTCAGCGGAACCGACGCGTGCTGTCGCGCCCACGACAATTGCCCGGAGAATATCGCCGCCGGAAGTACTCTCGGGCCTCTCCTCAATGACGGGGCCTTTACGAGGTATGCGAGACGATTATTATTTTTCTCCTCATTCCTGGCAAAAAAAATCAATGATCGATCAGAGAACAATGTTATACGAAGAAAAAAAGGAAGACCCATTCATTATTGTTTATTTGTTTCTGAATCTCTTACCGCAGGTCGGCTTGTTTCTGCGATAGCAACTTTTACAATTGTCTCAAGAACGTCAGTTCGATTATATCGACGAAAATCGGATCAACGTACTTCAATATTCTGAGGCCTCAGTGCTTCAATGTTGACTATCCCATCACAGGGTGCGCAAGTTATGGAAGGTACGAAATTTAATTGAACAAAAATGTACATACATGTGTGAGTGCGTTTATATATACATATATATATATATATATATATTCACAAACACATACACACCTTAATTTTAATATATATGCATGTTTAATAATATAATAATTATTATATAATATAATAATTATTATATAATATAATATATCATTTAATATATAATACATTTGATAATTAATTAAATGTTTATATATATTAAAATTGTAAGACACATGGCAATATTAATTTTCACGTATTCGCTCGTTCTCTACTCAATAGCGACAGGCTGACCAACCGTAAATGCCTGGAATACAGTTACAACACGTCGGCACAGAAAACGCTCGAGTGGTTCGACAATCCAGACTACTAAAATCAATATAAATATATAGAAATCAAATTTAAATGGATCGCAATTCGATCGTTGTTATTGTTGTATTACTGATATGTACGCTCGCGCGTGACGCGAATAAAAAAGGAAATAAAATAACAGAAAATAAAGCGGTAGATTGAGTTACGAAGTAAAAAAAATTGTAAATATATAAATATTTAAATATGTGTAAATGACGCGTCGTTTCTGCAATTATGCGGCAATTTTGACGACGCCGTTCGAAACGTTTGGCGGTACGCCCCTCTTTATCGTGTGGGGTATCGTCTTGGGTACCATCCTGAAAAAAAATGTATAAAACATGTATTTTTTTTCCCCGTTAAGGAATTGCTCTGCAAGCACTTTTAAAGCGCCTTTCGTAAGTAAGCCCAATTCGTCACAATATCGATGTGTAATTCTTGCTCGCGTACTCACGTGATACAATCGATGATCGGGCACACGGACAAGCAGAGTGTGCATCCGGTGCAGTCGTCAGTCACAACGGGAATGTGAGTTTCGGCATCGAAACGAATCGCCTGGTAGCCCGAGTCCGCGCAAGCCATGTAACACTTGCCGCAATTTATGCACATGTCCTGCGACAAATTTTTAATGAACAAACAAACGATGACAAACGGAACAAGACAAATCGAAAAAGGGGGAATAAACGTAGAAATGTAAAAAAAAATTACAAATAAAAATAGAGTAAAAGAAAAAAAAACGAAAAATAGAATAACAAAACTTTGTCTTACGTCGTCGATGAGAGCGACCACTTGCTCCTTATTGTTCAATTGCTTGTACGTTCCAATGTGGCTCAGTGCTTTGCCAATAACGTTCTTGAGGATTGGCACGGGAGCGAGGAGCTCTTCGATCGGTCTAGTCGCTTCCGGCTCTGTTTCCAGTGGATTCGTACGAGCCTTAATCTCGGCAATTCGCTGCTCGCGTAACAACTGATACTTCCCGAAATGTGGAACGTTCTGAAAATTACGTAGACAACGGATGAAACGACGAGCCCAATTGAAACAACGCAAAACAAAAGAACATAACCGCTTACTTTTCCAAGAGCGTGTTGCAGCGAGACGGGTTTTCCTTTCTGATGTTTGAAGGTCGGTGGGCTCTGTCCATCCCATTCGGCCTTGTCTCGCAAACTTGCGAGATACAGCAGTGCCTTGAGGCCCGTTGTGTAATCTTCAATTAGGGTAAAGTCCTGATTTTGTATAGCGCTGCCAATTTGTAGTACGGAAGCACCGCAGTGCAAGAATTGCAAAGCCACGTCAGCCGAGTCGATACCGCCGATTCCGAGAATCGGAAAACCTGGCAATTTACGAGCTACCGCCGAAACGGCTCTCAGTGCTTGAGGCCTCGTCGCGTTGCCCGACATACCGCCGTAGGTCGTAAGTTTACCGCTACCGACCGCCGGCCAGGGTGTCCCATCGGCGTGCAATCCCATCAAGCCCTGGACCGTGTTTATCGCCGAGACACCGCTAGCACCACCCTCGTAGGCAGCCTCGGCTATACTCACGATGTCCGTTATGTTGGGCGTTAATTTCACGAAAAACGGTATCTTCACCGCTGCCCTTACCCATTTTGATATATCTTTCACCAATGCGGGATCCTACGATTAATAAAAAAAAATTGAAGGAAATTAAATGAAAATTTAAAAAGGAAACAAAAAACTAAAATTAGTGATTTTTAATAGTACAGTGGAACCTCGATATAACGAATCTCTAGGGAAGAGCAAAAAAGTTCGTTGTATCGAGTTTTCGTTACATTGAGGTTTCGTTATATCGAGGCCATGTTCCAAAAAAATTCGTTATATTGAGATTTTAATAAAAAGAATCAATAAAAATAGTTATAATTCAAACATTTCTTTCTTTGAAAAAATATATATTAGTACTATAAATATAGGGATATTTTGTAAAGAAAGAAAGGTTTAAATTAAGATATAACGAAATGAGGATTTCGTTATATCGAGGTTCGACTGTATTTTTACCTGACCACAGGCGAGTCCCATTCCCGATTCTCCCATTCCGTGAGGACACGAAAGATTCAACTCGAGTGCATCCGCACCCGTGGCTTCCGCTCTCCGAGCCAGTGTCGTCCAATCGTCCTTGTCGAAGCTGCACATTATACTAGCAATTATCACCTGCGAAAGAAAAAGTTACTTTTCAATATGAAACGGGACTGTATCGCGTCGAGGAAAAGAACGGACAGAGGGAGAACAAAATAAAGGACAAAAGAGTAATGGCGTAGCCAGCATTTTTTCTGGGGGGGCACGGCGGGGTCGGCTTGACAAAAACTAGTTTTGATCGCAATAATTCTTTGTTTTTTAATGAAATTTATATAATAATCGATAATCACGTAAGGGGACGTTCATTAATTACGCGAGGTAATTTTTCTTTAATTTGGACCCCCCCTGGTGAGATCTGGTGAATGTGGAGGCGCCCTCCCCCGCACGTGAGATTTTCCCCATAATTTTTAAATGATTACGTTTGTTCGATATGTTCATGTATTTTGCTTCATACCACCAATAAAGACTTACTGATAGAGTGTTCTATTAAGGGGTTACGTGGGATTGAAAAGTTAAAAAAATCCATTTATTTTATTTCATTATCTAATAGTATAATATTTCTAGAATATTCTCCCAAAGTTTTAAGTCAATCGGAGTAAAAGTGTAGGATAGAGAGCCTTTGGGAATTCAACCCGTTGAGAATTCCCTCCGTTCCAATAATCCAAAATAATTGTCCATAATAATTAATCCAAAACCCTAATGAAATATTGGAAATATTTTGGAAAAAAAAAGTAGTATTTACCTTTGTCGGAAAGTCTCGTTTGAGTTCGACGATGCTTCGACACCAGTACGCCTCCGTTTTCTCGGATATAAGCTCGATATTGAGAAAGCTGCCCTGTTCCGGACCGTAATGATGACGTGAAGTTGTTCCCTTGATTATGCGGGGCGAAACGTTCGTCACGAGATCCTGCAGGGGCGGAGAGGGGCGAATAAATGTACCAGGACAAAATCAGTGGCGAGTAATAAAATGAAAATAAAAGTTTCATCAAATGGGCAACCTTGTCAAGACCGTAGGTTTTGGTGACCGCGAATGCCCAACCAGCCTGAAAGGCTCGTCGTATCATCGCGCTGGTTGTGGCGGGCGGTGCCGAAGCAAGGCCAAATGGATTCTCAAAGTGAATACCGCAAACCTCGATGCTCAGATCGACCTCGTCAATGGCGGTGTGAAACTTGGGCAAACGTGGGACTTCCGGTACCGCATGACCGTGCGACTCTTGTATGTACTTGTGAATGTACCAAGCGGCTGTTTTGCCGTCGTTAACGGACTCTACCGTTGTCTGTGACACACCGGCGAGATCACCGCCGCAAAAGACACCCTCGAGGCTGGTGCTCATAGTCTCGGTAGAGACTTCCGGTAATCCCCAACGATTGTAGCTCAACGGGCTCATCGCACTTTTGACGCGTTCGTCGTAAAGCCCCGAGCCAAATGCCGAGATGACAAAGTTCGCTTTCAAACGAGTTATCTGTTCCTCGTCCTCGATCCAATCGCCGCTCTCGTCTTGCTCTGTTCGACAAAACTCGATCGCGACTATCCTGCCGTCCTTGACGATCGCGCGCTTCGGTGATTGGAACGGTACGAACTCGCACTTTTCCTCTCTGGCCAGATCCATCTTTGGCGATCATGATGACGAGACAAAAAAAAACACACCGCTGTTATAAATACTTGTAAGACGAGGCTGCAGTAGCTCGGGCCTAAAAATGGGATTGAGGCAGTATTCTAGTCTAGAAATTTGAAAAAAAAAAAAACTATATTTTTCCGCATTTTCTTAAAGTATTCAAGTATTTCTTAATACTGAGACTAAAGCTTAATAAAGACTTAAACTAACTTAAAGTAGTTGAGGTAGTAGTCTCGCCAAGACGTTCTATAGAATTTTCTTTAATTTTGAGGACACATTTCAGGACAATGTTAAGTGATTTTGTGCAGAATTTCAAAAGGATTCGCCGTTTCGTATTCGAGATATTGGCAATCAAAGATTGCACACGTTTTACACGTATTCTTATGGAGAGCAGTGGAAAATTTCCCATTTCACGCAATAACTCCGAAACTTTTCTACAGATTTGTTTTTTCTTGTATTTTAAATTACAGAGGAACATATGACGAAATTTGTCAAAAAAAGTCAAGAACTTTGACCGTCCGGTTTCAGATTATAGCGATTTATTTTATTTTATAATTTTTTTATTTCATTATTATTTTCTTTATTACTATCCGAGTTCCAGCATTGCGATGACGATTGGAAGAACCGTCACCAGCGCTGTGTGGCTTTCCAAAAAAGTGATTCTGAGGGAGACAATAGTGAATTGTAATTCTATTCGAAGAAAAAAATTAAAAAAAAAATCAGTCTCATTACTACACGTCTCGTAAAATCGTCTATAAATAACGGTTCTATTCAACCGATTCACTTAAAATTCGGTATGTTAGTGGTATGTTTAGTATATATCCCTCTACCATCTCCATCTCTGACATTGCGAAATTATTATGATTACTATTTTTTTTTAAATAAAAACTTTAATAAAAATAGGGTGAAAAATGAACTTTTCTTTCAGACAGTCGCTATTCAATTTTTTTCCTCTCTCGTACCTGCCATAATGACATTCTTACCGACCAAGAAAATTGATTTTATTTCTGTTTAAGGTGAATGGGAGCTTTGGAATCACGCTTTTTTTCACGGCCATATTCTTTGCACTTTTTTTTCGTAAGTTCTCGAAATATCAATAAAAATACTAAAAAATGAGTTGTAAAAATATTTTTCAAATAATTCTAAAAATAATTTAATTCTCAAAATAATTTAAGCCTTTGGACTAAAACACTGCCTTGAGAAAAAAGATTATCACCTCCTCGGGAACGGCGCGAACATTGGTGAATCCCCTTCTGAATACGACAAAGACTCTTTTCGCGCCGCAACGAAGTGCCGAGGTGGCGCAATCGAAGGCCGTGTCACCAGCGCCCAGTACGACCACGTTGCCGTACAACCTTGGCAAACTCGTCGATTTTTTGCAAGCGCACAATCCAGGCTTGCTCGCCCTCGAGACAGCGGGCAAGAACGACTTGGACGTGAAAAAGCCCATCTCCTCGTTGAGTTCCTCGAATATGGGAATGATCTTTGGCTCGGGTAAGCCGATACCCAGAAAAATTGCTTCGTAACCGTTCTCCCGAAGATTACGAATCGTCAGATCGTCCGGTGACAATGAACGACCCAGTACGACCTTCACACCGAGATCCTTCACAAGCTCGAGCTCGAAATTCACCGCGTCATAGGGCAAACGATACTGAGGAATCTCGGAGGAGCTCAAGCCACCGATGTAATTCTCCTTCTCGAATATCGTCAAATTCTCGTAGCCCAAACGAGCGAGAAATGTCGCGCATGACATGGACGCAGGTCCGCATCCTATAAGGGCTATTTTTGTCTCAGGATGTTCCACACGCTCACCGGGAATTCTCTTTTGACGTATGTTCATACGCTTGAATATCTACAGTGACAAAAGCATGTCTCACATAATAATTATTATTATATATTCTAATTAATAATTAGGCAAGACAATAAAATTGTCGCAGTTGATGTGACATTAAAATAATAATAATAATAATCTCACGTCAGTAGCAAAGTGTTGAAGACCACCGATATTAATCGGTCCCTCTTCGACAGCAGCCAAATTACATCCGCCCACGCATAGATCGCTCGTCGGGCACACCATACCGCAGGTCAAACCCAACGGATTGTCCGAAAGTATTGCCTTTGCCGCGCCGTAATAATTTTTGTTCGATATCGAAGTTATGAAGGACTTTACGTCGAGTTGAGTCGGACACGACTTTTGGCACGGTGCATCGGCGCATTTCAAACAACGCGATGCCTCTCTCAGAGCACCGCGTTCGCTCAGGGTCGTGTGCTTCACATCGTCGAAGTTGTTCGTCAGGGAAACGCAGCTCTGCGGTCCGGCGGCGATTGGAAAAAAAAATACCAAGATGGTCAGATATTATGCGAGAACAAATGGCGAAAAAAAAAAACAAAATATAATATCAATCTGACAATATCGAAAAACTCACGTCGCATTTCGCGCTGGGATTTCGCTTCCAGTGACGTTTTGCCTGTTTGGTACGAGCGGACGGTACTAAATTTGTAAATTCCTTCGTCCTCGGATTGAGAAGTAGAAGATTCTGCGAAATAAAAATTACATGAGAAACAACACCGTGTGTAGCAACAAAAAAAAAAGAAGAAAAACAACAAATAGCCTTCGCTATTTGTTGTTTGTTTTTCTTAATACGTAATAATTTTCGTTTGTGCGTTCCTGTGGCAGAGAACGAATGAAAATGTAAAAATATAAAATACAATTGCGCTAAAATCTAAAAGCAAGTAAAAAAAAAATATTTTTCGATCGAGCAACAAAAAAAAAATTAACTTTTTCATCAAACAATAAGTAAAAATACTGGAACTTCAAGTTTTTTTAATATAAATTAATATAAAAAAAATGTCTTGCTCACTTCTATATCCGGTAAATCTTTGCTAAGCACAAGCTCCAAATTTCCCGACATTTTTTTGCCTTTCTTTCCCTTTGTTTTTTTGACCTCTCGATCGATTTTCGTAAAAAGAGTTCCTCGCGCGTCCTTTCGTCAATTGCCAATTGTACGATCGTTCAAAGTCCGCGCGCACTCGATCTCACTGGCTCACACGAGTGCTTTTATTTAATCAGCGCAACACGTTAACACGTCACGTAGGAAAAATAAAACGGAGAGTAAACAGTACGCTTATGACACGACGTAACTGAAGCAACACTGACTTCGAGTTACGACGTTACGACAAAGAAATAAAGACGAAAAATTAATAGAAAAAAAAAAACAACAAAACAAAAACGTTTTAGCCAACGAAGGAAATACGTTTGAAATATTAAAACAATGTGGAAAATTAATGAAAAGTCGAGGATGCTCGATCGTAGAAATTTCGGAGCATCTCTCGACAACGACGACGGCGATACACTGCCACGCGCGCGTATTGACAACACTGGGCTGAGAGGCACAAGAAGGAATCTCAGAGTCTCATGAAAGAAATAGAGGTAGAGCGGGGGGGGGGGGGGGGGGGGGGAGGAGCGAAGCCAATAGTACCGATACCAATCGGAATAATAATCATACTCGTAATAGTAATATCATTATTATTATTATTATATTAATATAATATGATAATAATTAATATTATATTAATATAATATAATAATAATTAATATTATATTAGTATAATTAATAATTAATATAATATAATAATAATTAATATTATATTAATATAATATAATTAATAATTAATATAATATAATAATAATTACTATTATATCAATATAATGTAATAATAATTAATATTATATTAATATAATATAATGAATAATTAATATAATATTAATATAATTTTAAAAAATGTAACTATTTAAGGGTTACCGTCGAGAGGCCTGAAAAAGGCATGAATTTCGAGAATTTTTTTTAAATATAAAATAAATACTTTTAGAAATGGGTTTCGTATTTTATTCTTCTATCAATGGAGAGTAATTTCCAATTTTATTTATTTAAAAAAATCGAATTTATCTTCATGGACGGTAACCTGCCCTTAATTTATTTAATTGTTCAAATTTATTCATTCAATTTTTTAATTCCAACAACAATAATAATAATGATGTCGTTATCGCTATTATTATGTCGTTATTTTTATTATCTCAACAAAAACAACAATTCTAATAATATTGTAGTTATCAGATCGATTTTATTCTCCATTCACACCCTTGCGCCTTTTACACCTCCCGACTGTTCTTCCCTTGTTACATCATAATACGTTTTTTTTTTTTACAAAATCCATTCTGCTATTTACATTTCTTCCTTTGCCCCGTTTCGACTTATTCCTATTCTTGTTTTGTCTTTCTCTTTCTTCTTGTTAGCTTCTCAAATTGTCTCACAAACTCACACATTTCTGCGACTACTTCCTTCTAGAGCCTACTAGAGCCTTGCTATTTCTTCATTGCCTCGTCATCCATCTGTGACTTTGACTGGTCACATTCCCATATGTGGGCCAGAGTTTCCTCTGCTCTACTACACACTCTACATCCCGTATTTCTGAAGCCCTTCTCCTTTTCCTCTCCCACGCTCCCACACTTCATTCTTGCCGATGCTTTTCTGCTTTCTCCACGTTCCATTCCTCCAGTACTCCTCCTTTCCTACCTTTTTATTCCATGCAGTATCCTGATCTCTCTATTCAATCCCAGTTCCTCTGCAATTTCCCGATATGTCATGTTTTCCACTGCCCTTTCTGTCTCTCTTGCCCATTCTTCGTCGTAACACTTCCTTATTGCGTCTCCGATCTGTCCCTCCCCCGCCTCGTTCATAGCTTCTTCGACTTCTTTTCCCTATTTGGTCGTTCTCCCGTCCTCCATTCCTCTCAAATTGTCGTTATCGTTATTATTTCATAATAGGTGACAACAAATAATAATAATGGTGGGTAAAAAAATAACGCATTGATAAAATTATGTTTTTGTGAAGAAATCCTCTTAAACAGAATCTCTGCTGAAGTAAACAAAATAGTTTTCTTCCCTCCCTATCTATATCTCTCTCATGATCATAAGAATATCTTTCGAGTATTTGTCACGGTCGAGAAAAATAGCGAGGGACTTACTCGTGGAGTTAAATGACGTCGAAGTGTTGAGTAAGCTGTGACGATAAGATACCAAGCCTCCATCTGTCTCGCTCTCATTGAATATCCGTACGATCTTCTCTCGACGTTTCCATTTAGTAGACCCGGAAAAAAAAAAATAATATTCACCAGTACAAAGTTTCCTCTGTGCGGAATAAAAGAATACAAGAGTAAACATTGAACGTTCGTTACTTCATCAAGATACGTTTTAACTGCGATGCTAGCTCGGGAAATAAATGTCTTGCATTTCTCGTCGTGAGATATACAGTTTTCAATAATGCAACGAATATTGCGCTGCATTTTGTCTCTGTGTATCATTAAACGCCTATTCGCAATATCCTCAATATCAAATATTCCAAAACTATAAATGTTTCTCGGTTAACTTCTTGAAGACATGCACACACACACACACACACACACACATATATATATATATACATAAATTATTATCCAAGCCAATCGACGACAAGAAAATTCCGCCCCAAAGATTGCGACTCGAGCGTTATGTCCCGTGCAATTTGCGTTTCACTTCGGAAATGCAACCGGAAGTGAAATTGTACTCGTCGTATTCCAGTGTACAATTAGCTTGGCGATAAATTACACGGTAATTTTGAGTACGATGGCCCCATCGCACCAGTGGGAGGGTGGCTCGGGGGAATCGATACAAATGATCGCATTGCTACGAGCCGACGGATAATAATTTTCAGTCCACGCATACAGACAATTGGTGTGTCTTGAATTTCGTCGTGTGACGTGTTGCCGTCGTCGTCGTCGTCGCTTGCATTGTGATCCAGGGGGACGTCGATGAAAAAAGAGGCGCGACGAAATTATTATATGGCAAAGCAACGGCTGCCCCGCATAGAGCCAAATAAAAATTTGAAAATAAGTCTCAAGCTGTTGAGTTACATGGGCAATTGGCCGCCACCACCGCGCGCCAGTCTACGAAAGTACTACTACGTCTACACGTTCTTGTGCTTCAACCTTGTAATAGGGAAGAATACGGTCTTTTATTTCTCATACATATTGGCGTAGTCAGAAGTTTTTTTTCTCGAGGAGGGGGATGGCAGGAGTGCCTGGCCTGACAAGTTTTTCTTGACGATCATGCTTTTTTGTTTAAATAAAATTGACATAATAGTCGATAATCACATAACGCACATGAAATATAAAACTTGCTTTAAGGCCTTAGGCCACTCTAGGATTTTCCAAAAATCGATTTTTTTGTTAAAAATTTACCTTAGTACCTCTAAAATTATATTCCAAAAGATTATGGATGTGAATAATCTCTAAGTACTCGATTTTCGAATCCTAGCGCAACCCCTCTTGATTCATGTCGTGACTTTCTACTGACTTTAAACGCGTTTATCTCAAAACTACATTTTTCAAGTCGACCGGACTCATAACTCAAACTAATTTCAACCGATTCACTTGAAATTTTAACTGTATATTTAGAATTACATTTTCTGATGCACTACGTAGGATTTTTTAAATTATATTACATAGTTCCTTTTTTATAAACAAGTTTCTGACGATTTTCTCACGGCATTTTATACTTTTTGTTTTAGAAATGCGCCATTTTGACAAAAAACAATATATCAAAAAAATCCTACGTACTTTTATAGCTATTCTTATATATAATCGAAAAAAGTGTCTCATCATAACTGAAAAATTATAGGAGCTATTGGTCCGGCCGTTGACCTTCTAGAAATAAAGGCGTCATCGTAAAAATGCTGCACAGTCGCTATTTTGACATGTATCGCTGTGAAAAAATAATTTTGTATAGTCAATTACGTGTATAATAAAATCCCTATTTTGTAATTCCGATTTATTTTATGGTTTCGCTGAGAAAAAAAACACAAAATATGGCCTTTTTTGGCCTCTAGAGTGGCCGAAGGCCTTAATCATTCCTTCATGTTAATATTAAGGGACGTTTGTACTTTGTTGGGCTAAAAATTGTTCGATTTTTCACCAATTTTTAATGCGAAATATATAAAATATAGAATGTTGAAATTTGGTATGTTTAATAAGCGGTCTTTATTGAACATGATAATATTTTTTAAAGTTTGACGAAACATGGTACTGGGAGTGGGAGGAAGCCACGTATGTCGGTGCGTCGGCGATGATATTATTCGCTTGGGGAAGTCCTAAGCCCTAGACAAGTGATCTGAAGCAAAAAAATCAAGCATATTTTTACTATATACAATATTTCTATATATATAAAACTGGTCCGTGACTGACTGACTGACTGAGTGAGCTGTACCAGGACCATAGAGTACACCTGTCTCTTTTGAAAGAAAAAAAAGTTCTTCTCGAGCTGTCCGCTTCAGTATTCGGGCCAATCTTGCCTCTTTTGAATGCTGCGGTATGACAAAAATGACAAAAAAAAAAAATAATGCTATACTTAATCTTTCGTGTTTATTCCCTATAGCGTTATACCTGTTCGTTCAAGTGGCCTTCATGATATCCGTATGGGGCGACGTTGAGCGTATGATAGCAGGCTCATTTTTACTAATGACCAATAGCGGAAACGCCTACAAGATGATGGTCGTGCTCGCCCGTCAGGATCGCATTAGATCACTCGTCGATGTAGTCGACAGCGATATATTTTCTCGTTACAACGTATCACACGAGAGAATAATGTCGAGTTACACGTGGCGTGGTATACTTCATCACGCGACATATCAGAGTCTCGGTGGTGTATCGATATGTTGTTGGGCTCTTGCCTCTGTTATCGACATCACGAGATACGGGGAGAGACGGCTTCCTGTTGAGAGTTGGTATCCTTACGACGTCGCCAAGAGTCCGTACTTCGAGATCACTTGCGCACAGCAGATACTCGGTGAAATGATACTGTGCTGTCACAATGTGGCGCTTGATACTCTAGTGACAAATTTCATGAGCGTCGCTTGCTGCCAACTCGAGATACTCAAAAGGAACGTGCGTACGATTGGTGATGACGACCACGACGACGACGATGAGGATGGTGGCAGTTCGCAAGAAGCAAAGGCCACGTGGAACGAGCAGGCTCGCGAAAAATTGAAATCCTGCATAAAACACAACAAGGCCATTATATAGTAAGAGCTACAATCGGATAAAATTAAGGCGGGAAAACCCTTTAGACGCCCGAAAATAAGTTATTTTTCAGGAATTTTTTCAAAGGTGATCAAATAATTGCATCATTTACAAAATTTTGATATTATCTTATTACAACTTTCAAGTGTTAAACATTTTTTTTTAAGTCTGCGTGATATCGAAAAGTGCTCTATTTGTCTGATTTTTTTCTATTCATCTGAAACGGAAATCGAAAATATTTTTCGATTATTGACATGTGTAGGGGAAGGGTACACCTATAAAAATATAAAAAAGTATAAAATTAAAAATTATGTAGGCTTTTTAATCAAATTTTCATATTTTTCACCATTTTCTCGACAATTTTTACCCCAAAAAAGTAATTTATTTACGCGATAATCTTAAAACTTTAGGTATATTCTTCCGATAATGAGAAACCCACCAAAATTTCAGCCGGATCGATTAATAACTTTTTTTGAGCTATAACATGAGCAGTTTTTGAAAATGCAGTTTCGAGATAATCGCGATTAAAATTTTCCTAGTTCACAGCATGCGGTCCCGGCATGGTCTCGACTATGTGCTACAACTTCGTAAATATTTCATATTTCGATTTTTCGATTTTCCAGTATACTCTCAATATATTATACTTACGAAATATGTGAAAAGATCGATTTTTTGAACATTGTAAAGGGCTTTTCCCCGTTAAAGAAAAATTGACGGGTTATTCAGTATAAATTTCGGGCTTTATAAACGAAATACAAAAAATATTAATATCCACTTTTTTTTAACAGTCTGTATTGATGTTTCAAGAACTTACAAAAAAATTATGGTCTGAATATGGCCGTGAAAAAAAGGGCGGTTCACATGATTCCTAAGCTCCCGTTCATCTGAAACAGAAATAAAATCAATTTTCTAGATCAATAAGATTGTCATTATGGCAGGTACCAAAGAGAATAAAATTTTATGGCGACTGTCTGAAAAAAGTTAATTTTTCGCCTTAATTTATTCAATTTTCATTTTTTTTTAAATAGTAACTATAATAATTGTCGTGCCACGCGTACACAATTTTGGGAATAGATGAATGTATTCTATAGACGTGGAAAAATTGACAACTCGTTCCTATGATTTTTTCGATATTTTTACAGTATAAATATCGGAGAAAGTGCTATTTGTTATAAGAGCGCACGTTAAATGAATTAATGTATAATTTTATGTATGTATAATATGTATAACTTTTGATTTGTTCGGTAAATCGTCTTTAAATGTTGCACATGAACTCAGCTTGGATTTTTTTAAATATGTCAAATTTTGAACAGTTTATTATGATTTTCAGTTGTATCCCAAACATCGTTAAAGTTTTGAGTATAATTTCAGACAACCGCAACTATCCGCAACATTCTTCTCGCTTTTCTTCTAGCTTCAAGAAGGAGATACAGGAGATATTTGGCACATCGATCCTGTTCCAGTGTTTCGTCAATTGCGCGATAATATGCTTGACAGCTTTTCACCTGTCGCGCATGAACGAATTCGTACCGGCAGAGATTCTCGGCACGGGGCTCTACCTGTGCGGCATGGTCTATCAGATATTTATTTATTGCTGGCACGGCAATGAATTGGCCCTGCACGTGAGTGTCATCTGAACAAAAAAAAAAAACAACGTGGAGGGTTGACATTTTCCACAGTAAATTCATACACAGTACGGGAGAGTCGTATTTGGGAGAAAAATAATAAAAGATCATTAAACGTGAGCGTAGAGTGAGAGCGTCTGTCTGGCGGCTTATTCCGGCCAATGGTGGAAATTTGACGAGAGTTACAGAAGCACACTAAGAATCCTCATGATACGTTCTCGAAGACCTCTCGTTCTTACCGCCGGCAAAATTATGATTGTTTCACTCGAAACGTTCACGTCGGTGAGTTACTTCGCATATAAACTCAATAAGTAAGGTGGGCAGGGACATGTTGAGCAAGTTTGATATTATCGTCCTGTAATTCCTTAAGGGGTTACGTGGGTTTCGAAGCAAAAAAAAAGCATAATTTCTCTATTTCTTTAAAATATAATATATAAATTATTTTATTCAAAATGTTAAACACATAAAATAGCAACATTTCAACAATATTTTTTTTTAAATGCATCCAAAAATTTGGGAAATTCAGCCGGTGTGACCTGGTTTCCGGAGGTTCCCTCAAAAAAAAATTGTCCTCGTGGTGGTCAGGATAACTCGTCATAGCTTTATCTGATATTGAAAAACCAATTTTCTTCTGTTAGTAGTTAAGTATAGCTTGTGATTTAACGAAGGATTTAAAAAAAAAATTGAAATTTGAATTTTTGACAGGGTTGTATGCAAAATAGTTCAATTTTTGATACAATTTACACTACGTATAGCCTTGTAAACTTAGTTGTAATCGAAAAAAAAAACCTTCGTTCAATCACTAGTCAATGCTATTTTGAAGAAGTGTGCAAAATTTTTATAAGATCGGTGCATTAGTTTTTGAGAAATCGTGTCCACCGACTTCAAAAGTAGTGTTTTGAGAAAAATGCGTATACACAGAGAGAATTAAATGTTAAAAATTACCGTGCAGTAACGATAACCAGATGACAACCCTGAAACTTCGCTTATTATTACTGAGTAAAACACAGATTTTCACGAAAATAAAATAAAATTTCTTCTTCAGATCGAAAATTTTACCATATTTTCTAGTCAATTTTGATGTGTAACAAAATACGCAAAACTTAAATTTAAAAAATATATAATATCAGCGAAATTTTACTGTGCATTTTATTATTTTATGCCTTTCAAAAATGTCTATAAAAAAATATCGTCTTTATAACAGTTATTTTAAGATTATAAAATTTAATGAGTGTTATAGGAAAATGTATTGTGCTCTCGGTAAAAATTATCGTGCGCGCTACCCTTCTTGTATAGTAAAATTTTAGCTACGTATTTGAAATTTTCTGTAACGTGAGTTAAAAAAAAAACTTGTCGCATACGAATTATTATGCTTTTCTCACTTGTCACCACATTGACATATATCACGGTAATTTTTACCGTGAAATTCACGACAAAAATTACTTTTTAATTCTCTCCGTGTACCTGCGTCGCTCCCGGCCGGTCTTTCCTAACGGGGGAAATTCCCAAAAGCTCTCTCTCCTAGACTTTTACTCCGATTGACTTAAAACTTTGGCAGAATATTCTAGACATATTGTACTATTAGATAATAAAATTTAAAAAAAACGGATTTTTTGAAATTTTCAAACCCACGTAACACCTCAACAGTCTGTCGTATAAAAATGTAACCTACTTTGGTCAATAGGAAATTTATCTGGGAAAAAAAAAGTCTGTAGACGAAATTCGTTATCCTTATTGTTTCACAGAAAATTGCTCTCGAATGACTAAGGCCATATTTGCTGAACCTGCCCCGATAGTGGGGTAAGTTGAGCACGAGTATGAGGTAAGTTGGTCAAAGAAATGCATTTAAAAAAATCCAGACGTTTGCAACATGATTTGGTACAATACAGTAATAAACCAACAGTTGCTTGTTAATTAGTTAAGTTTTGAAACATTAACATTAATTGCAACGAACTATGAAATATTTTTTTCTCATACAATGGTAGAAGAAAATCTTTCAATCATGTTTTTTTTTTACTTTTGGGTGAAAAAAATAATGAAACGTCCCGTGTTACGGTCTCGTGCGCCGCATGGCAACAAGCGATGGCGTGATGTGTTCACCTCCCCCATACCTCTCTTTCCGCCATTTGATGCCCCCCGCGTGCGGTGCTTTCCAGATATTTCGATTGCCCAACTTACCACCGACTGCTCAACATGCCCACCCCTACCCTATGTATAAAGTGTAAAATACATAATGTATTCCATATATTAAAAAAAATGTTTGGACGACTACAATCGTATACAAGTGGATTTTTCAGATTCTCCGAATGTCCTACTCGTTGTTCACCGTTCTTCAGAGTTCAACGAGCAACGGGGTCTGACAAATGTCAGTGCTTAGCGCCCCTATAGGCTTTCTATACATATGCGTATACACAAAGATAATACGTAAAGGCGTAAATTCGTCTGGATATGCGTAGCCCAATTTCAAACTACTCCGTAAAGCGCGAATAAATTGCTTTATTTACACGTTTGCATTTGCGACATCACAGAGAGTTCCGAAAATATTAGTAAAAAAAAAAATAATAATAATCGTAATAACGATAATAATGATGATTGCACGTTTCCCAGTGCAAAGTACAGAAATGTGTGCCCGGGCAATAAGTCTATTAAAAGAAAATTATTATAAGAATTATAAAGAAATACGGGCGTGTGGTGAGTTTCGAGCATACTCGGGACGGTGTTCGCGCTTCATGCCTCGCCACCGGCTGCTTCAAAGTGCCTCGAGCATCACAGCTATACCCTGACCACCACCGATGCATGCCGAGCCGATTGCCAATTTACCGGCGTTTCTTCGCCTGCGAATGATACAAGAAAAACAACAACAACAAAAAACATGAAGGAAAACAAAAGAAAAAGGGTAGAGGATATTTTTTTCATTTTTTTTTCTCTCGTTTTCGCGAGATAGACTCACTTGAGTTCGTGAACGATGTGAGCGGTGATTCTCGAGCCGGAAGCACCGAGGGGATGTCCGAGAGCAATTGCGCCGCCGTCGACGTTCAGTCTCGACATGTCGAGACCGAGATCTTTGGCGCAAGCGAGCGTCTGAGCACCGAAGGCTTCGTTTATCTAAAAGATAAAATAAGAAATTAAAGGGTGTCGCATTTAAGGTATTCTTTTCGTGGAGGACCGCATTCCACGAAATGCAGGGCCCTTTCGAATCATCAATAAATCACTGTGGCGCTTAACAAAAATAAGTTACAATCAATTATACCCAACGATGAACTGGAATAAAAAATCACGCGTTAATTTTGTAAATTTAGACAGTTTTACATTTTCACTGAAAATTTCGCGGTTACGAAAAGTCTCGTGCTAGTCCAATTTTTCAAAGTTTTATCATTAATATTTTCTTTCAAACGACGAATAGTCGATTCAACAAGACGATTTTGTGCACCGTAAAAATGACCTGGCGCACGAAATGTAGCTTGAACTGAGCACTTATTTTGATAATAAAGTTTAATTATTTGCACACGATCTACACTTGTAAATCCGGGATTCGCCTATTTTGGACTAATTTTTTTCCCGAAGGTCTATCCAGTAATACCTCAATCGTTAAATATTTTCAAATCGACCGACTCGACTAACTTGAAGATTGCTGATGATACTAAGATAAGGTAGTGATAAATAAGCACCTCAATCATTTCCATATCGTTCAAGCTTTTTCCAGTAATTTCCAAGAGATTCTTGATCGCTGGAGCGGGCCCGATTCCCATGATGCTCGGATCGACACCGACCGTGCTATAACCGACGAGACGAGCAAGAGGCTCGAGACCCTCGGCTTTGCAGGCATCCTCGCTCGCGACGATGATCGCACCTGCTCCGTCGCTGATGCCCTTGAAACGAAAGGAACATTCTTATTAAAATAAAAATTCAATTTTAAGAACGGATTTTTTTTCTAAATATTCGGAGTGTGCGTTAATTTTAAAGGATTCTTTGTTGTTGTCAAAATACGGCTTTATTGTGAAAAAATGATTACATATTGATCATTGAAAATATTGTCTCGAAAAAAATGTCTTTTACACTTAGGCGAAAAAAAACACATACTGAAAACTGAAGCCACGGGATGATGCTTCGACAGGAAATTAGTAACAATGCGATATAGTACTCGTTACGACAATTCTTGAAAATCACTTAAGATTAATGCACTCAATCAGGGTGTTTAATTCTGACTAGAACTAACATTTCATGACATTTAATGATTTTTAAGGCAAGGATTAAGGATTTTTTCATTACTTTTAGTATGACTTTCTGGTATAAAAGTATACTTTATAATTCTTTAGTGCGAATAATTTTCGAAATTTTTATATTTATATTCTGCTGCTTCAAACAGATGTGTGTTGTATGCCAATAAAAAGTATACGAAATGAACGAAAAGGCACCAAATTGTACCATGTGTAGTAAAAAATGTGAGACAAACATCATTTCAAGTTTGCTGTAAAGAAATATATTTTGGGAACATCTGGATAAATATTACATACATTTAGGAACTATGAGTAATATCATCTAGTCGCTTTACACTAATATAAAAAAAAACTAATATGTTGAGATAACGAATCATTTTTTTTCTAATACCGTAGATTGTCGCGAACCCGCAAAAATTTTAAATGATTTTGGATAAATACAAAAATCGGCCATAATGAGCGCTGCAGAGATCTTTAAAAAATCAGGTAGACTGGTCATTTTTCATGACTTTTTCAGGGTCGAGTATAATTTGATGACTTTTTAGGTCGATAGACACCCTGTCAACTAATACAAGAAAAAACGAAACAAAATGCTTTTAGAGAGAAAAAATGCACTGTCTGGACTTACGGATGCGGTGCCGGCAGTGACGAGACCGTCCTTCTGGAACAATGATTTGAGCTTATTGAGATCGCCGATTTTGGTCTCAGGTCGGGGATGTTCGTCTACATCAACTTGCACGTCTTGCCTCTTAATTTTGAGGGTAACCGGCGCCATTTCGGCCTTGAAACGGCCGTCCTCGTTCGCTGCAAACGTAACGAACATGCTCTAGTTATTCTTTTACGAAAAAAGTTATCCTCCAAGAGTGAGAGAGAGAAAAAAAATAGTGAGAAGAGCACCATTTTTCCACAGCTGCTGGCTCCGCAGCGCAAACTCGTCGACCTCTTCCCTCGTTACGCCGTATTTCGCGCCCAACTTTTCCGCCGTCATTGCCATCGGCATACCGCAATAAGTGTCGGAAAGACCGACCCAGAGCGAGTCCTCGAAGTCGAATTTTTGCCCGAGTGCCGTGCCGAATCTTACGTTCCTCACGGTGAACGGTGTCTGGCTCATGTTCTCGGCGCCACCGGCCAATACTATCTGTGACTCGCCGTTCGCGATGCTCTGGGCGGCGTTGACGACCGATTGGAAACCGCTACCGCAGAGCCTGTTGACACCCAGGGCCGGCTTTTCCAGGGGTATGCCGCATTTGAGGAGCACATGACGCGGCATATAAATGCCGTCGGGTGAGGTCGACTGTGGAGGATCGGAAAACAATAGAACAACGACATTCATATTGTCACGATATAAAAACGGACATTTATGGGGTCTATGCATAATTCTGTAGCGAAAATCGAGTAAATTTCGAACGCAAAATATTTACAACAGAAAAAAGAGCGATTTTAATCAACTAAATATGTTTCATTCTGTTCAATGACTTTCTGCCATCCCTCCGCGAGCTTCGTTATCCCTCATTCGTAGAAGTCCTGAGATCATTGGGCAAAGAAGTCATCCAAGTGGTTTTTGAGGACGTTCAGGGAACTGAAGGTTTTATTATTCAAACTGTTCTGTAGCGGCCGGAGCAAGTAATAGTCTGAAGGTGCACCAAAACGTGCCACCCGAGCCGCAATTACTTTTGCCGGGTCATCAAAGAAACGTGTGGTCTAGCGTTGTCCTGGTGGAACATTACGCCCTTTCTGTTCGCCAATTCGGGCCGCTTCTGATCGATTGCTCGCTTTAATTTGGCCAGTTGTAAGGAGTACTTGGTCGAATCAATCGTTTTGTTGGGTGGCAGCGGCTCATAATAGACGATTCCTTTCCAATCCCACCAGATACAGAGCACGACCTTCTTCGGGTGTAATCCAGCCTTTGCGACCATCTGAACAGCCTCCCCGAGCTTCGACCATGATCTTTTTCGACTGACATTTTTGTAGACAATCCACTTTTCATCGCCAGTAATAATTCGCTTTACAAATGGTTCGTTTTGATGGCGTTTGAGCAGCAAATCGCAAGCTCAAATTTGGTCCATTAAATTCTTTTCGCTCATTTCGTGCGGCATCCAAGCATCAAGCTTGTTTACCATCCCAAGCTTCCGTCAGTGTCACGAAACAGTCGATTGGCCAATGTTGAGGTAATATCCGTTCTCTGTTGTCGTCAAATGCCAGTCGGAGTCGATTAAAGCCTCGTTTTTATCAATCAATAACAATGATAAGAGAAAAAAGGGAAGTGGATAGAATAGATGAAAAGATAAAAAAAAGATTATAAAGCCTAAGAAAGAAAATTTCAGTGGAGGAAGCGGAAAGAATGAGAAAATCATCGTATAATAACAAATACAAATATATTGTGGAAAATGAAGAAAGGCCATGGAAGTATTGGTCGGAAGAAAGAGTGAAGGGTAGGGATAAAGAAATGTGGGCGAGATTAAGATGCGAAAATATGTGGAAGGCGGGAACGAAGGGGGAAACGAACGGGAGATGTAGAATTTGTAAAAAAGAGAACGTGGCATTGGAGCACTTGCTAATATGCGAAAAAGGATGGAAACTCGTAACGGAGAAAGCAAAAAAGAAAGCAAGGAGTGGATAAGGCGGCGATAAAGGAAGAAATTATAAGCATATTGAGTGGAAAGATAAATATAGGGATATGTCAGTATTTTGGAGAGATAGAGAAAGTATGCAAAAAAATGTGCAAGAAGGAAGAGGGAGGAGAAAGCGATGGAGGTGAGGAGTAAAATAAGAAAAAGAGAAAAAGGATGAGATAGTGTGAAGGAAAGGAGTATGCGGGGTAGAATATAGACTTAAGGTAGCTGTAAGAAAAATTTGTAAAAAAAAAACTTGTAAATATTTTGTAGAAAACTTGTAAAGCAAGTTATGCAAATAAAACTCGATTTGATTGATTGTATGGTTGAAGCATGTGCGAGCGGAGAAACAACTGCGAACGACATCTGTCGGAATTTCGCTACGGAATTATGCATAGACCCAATATACTTTCAGCATATAAAATGGACATTTATATTGTGACAGACACACGCACGAAATTGTCGAAATTGTTTTTAAATAAATCAAATTTTCTTATCTCTATTAAAATATTATAACTGTTACATCAACTAATTATTATTATTATTATTATTATTATTACGCATTTTTAGTCGACTAATTTTATGAATTTCACTTAACAATTCATAAATCCACGACGATATCACAATGGTAAGAATATAAAATTTGCATTTTTATCGTTGCATTTTTATCTTGAAAAGAGAATTAATAATCCCAACCGTTCTTCGTTAAATTCAAAACGTGACACAGCAGGTCACAGCGATAAGAAACGAATAAGTTGAACAAAATTCATGAAAAGAGAGAAAACAGAAGAAAAAAAGTATACTCACGCTCAAAACGTTACCGAACACTACATGATCGATCTTTTCGGGCGCGATACCGGCATCCTTGATTGCCGCGTTCGACGCAATCACCGAAAGTTCCGTCGCGCTTTTGTTTACGAACATACCGCCCATTTTTCCAAAAGGCGTGCGCTTCGCGGCGACGATAAAAATACCTGCGCCAGAGAAGAAAAAACAAAATTGTTGAAAAAAAGATCGTGGATTGCCGGAAAATGAATTATCGAAATTCTTGTAATACAAAACGATTAAAATAACACAATTAATGATAAATCAAATGTAATTTAAGCTCTCAATAATTACCTTTAGTAGCGACCGACATGTTTCACGTGTATGCTCGGTGGCAACTGAACAGCATAAGAGTTGACCAACTCGCTCTCGGAGCCCGTCGCGAAAAATAAAAATCACACACGTACGCGAAGGCAGCTGGCACGCGGCTCAAAGTCCACGAGGGCATAATACTGTTGCTGCGTCATTGCCCTATGGTGTCTACAATTTCGTCGTCGTGGTGGGGAGAAACGGTTTCGCGGTGGGGAGAACGAAATCCCCGTTACGGTGCATGGAATTTACACTTTGATATCTTACGTCATAAAACTCCAACTTAATAACAAAAATAACAATGACCCTTTATGCATTCCTCAAAAGGCCAATTTTCTTTTTTCTTCGTTTCGCTTCGTTTCGTTCGGGTTGATTAGTTTTCTTTTTTTTTCTCAATGGCTAGTGAACCACCTTGCGATTTCTATGTAAAAGAAAGCGTTCAAGGTCTCGAGGACGGGCGCGTTAAATAAGGGTTAATCAGATTGTTGGGTATACGCGTACAAAAAAGAAAGAATAATCAGAACTCACTCGATTCGTATCTCCTGACGTCCAAATTACCGTCTTTTTTTATTTCTCATTTCATTCTTTTTCTTTCTTTAAGACTACTTAATAAATATCCAGCTTTCAAAAAAGGAAAAAAAAACACGCCTGGGTTTTCAGGCCTACTCAATTAATAAGAAAAATAAGAACAAAAAAAAAACGAAAAGAAGAACCAACACACAAAAGCAAATGATTTTGTCCTACTGTTTCTCATTTTTCGTTTTATCATATCGCGTTTTTTTTTTCTTTCTTATCCGCGACTACCAAACGCAATATATATAAAAGCCTTGAAACGTCGAAGGCGTCTCCGAAGCGCAACGACACACTTGGACAAATTTTTGTGCCTCGTCGCTTCTTTCTTTTTATTGCGTAAATATTAAATTTCTAAAGTTTCCTTCTCGTCTTTGTGTGTACGGGTGTCGTTTGTCTTTTTTTTCATTCTTTTTTTTCCGTTATAGTTTCTCTTGCCTCAATAAAGGTCGGGATTAGCCCATTTACAATAATTCGGTATCACGCATTTTTAAAACGTAATGTAATAATGACCGATATAAGACGAGAGTGAGCATCGGGTTTATCGCTTGTTTTGCCTTTTTTTTTTTAAGGCCGACAATCACCGTTCAGGTTGATAAACTTGGGTCGTTGAGGCGAAATATAAAAAAAAGTTATTTATATATAGAAATAAGAAAGAGGAAAAAAATCTTTCCATGATCCAATAGTTACACTCAACGGTATTTGGGAGTTTTGCAATCTTTCGGCTAACTCGTCGTCGCGTTCTTCTCTTTCTCTCTCTCTCTCTCTCTCTCTCTCTCTTTTTTCGTCCTGGTGTTGCTCCTATTCGATTCTCGGATCGTAATACGAAGTTTCGCTGATGTCCGCTTGTTTCGCGTATTCCTGACCCTGTCGTCGTGAACAACAATATAACATTTTTTTCATTGATTTTTTACTCTTCTAAATGCAGTTTGTATATTTATTTCGTCAGTAAATGAAGAAACAAATGTACTCACGTCTTGGAAATTAATATACATCTCTTGAGCGAGTTCAGTGAAGGCGAAGACAGCTTTGAGGGATCGTCGCACTGGTGGATTCGGCACCTCGTCGATTGCGGTCCATATACAAGCGTTTTGATTGATCTGGTGAGGCAAAACGGAGTAAAGCTCGTAAATGACGTACGGCGTGAAAATGTACAAAATAAAGGATATAAAAAAAAAAGGAATTTTATGGATAAATTAATAAAGGATATGAATTTAACGGACGAGAAAGTAGTCGAGAGAATTTACCTCCATCGTAGTTTCCATGCTGATGACGGTGTTGCTCAAAATTTCACCGGTATTGTCGGCTTCTACGATTATCTTGGCACCGTAGATCTCCGAGTCGTAGAGAATCTTTAAAATACCAGTACCAAGAGATTTCCAAACGTTGTCCTGGAGTACGAGTAGATCAGCGCCACTGGCAAATATCATCGAATGTTCCTCGTCCTCTTCGTCCTCGTCCTCCTCCTCCTCGTCGACTTCCTCGTCTTCTTGCTCCTCGCCGTAACACTCGTTAGAGTCGACCTCGGTGATCGTGACTGTGTGATGAATACGTTGAAAGGAAACTTTTTCTTTAAATTTTAGTCTAATCGGCAGATCGTCGCACAGCCAGGGTGTCTAATTTTTATCAGAACTAAAATTTCATGACATTTAAGGATTTTTTAATGCAAGGAATAGGGATTTTTTTTTCATGACTTTTAGTATGACTTTCTGGTATAAAAGTATACTTTAGTCATTCTTTAGAGAGACTAATTTTCAAAAGTTTTATATTTAAGGGAGAGCGAAAATTTGAAATTATTTTGGATAGATTGAAACAAAAATCGGCCATGACAATGAGCGCTGCAGAGATATTTAAGAAAAATCAGGTAGACTGATAACTTTTCATGACGTTTCATGACTTATTCGGGGTCGAGTGTAAGTTCATGACATTTAAGGCATAGAAAACTGACCTGGTCCGCCAGGTTGACGTTCCTTGAGCTCTTCCTTGGCCTTCTCCACCGATTCCTTGAATTTCAACGCAAGTTCGGGTGTTTTGAATTTCACAGCGAGTTCCTCGATGGCGTAAGGTTCCTCGGCGTGATTATAGCCCGCCCACATCCACGCACGATCGGAGCTGTGCAACGGTCTAAGCACCAAATCATCGTTAACCAATTGATTGCAAACGACCTTGTGTACTTGTTCGCGACGCAACAATAGCCTGTAAGTGCCCTGTGCCGAGTGATGCAACAATTTCATTTCCCCGGTGCCACGTTCCTTCCATTCCTTCGTCTCTGTCTCGTATCTGTAGAGTTTGGCGCGTTCACCGAATATCTTGTCCTCGTCTTCCTCGCCGGTGCGTACCTCGATTGCGTCCGGTAGCGGAACTATTGGCTCGAATTGAGGATCGTGCTCGCCATTTGGATCCTCGTTTTCAGCGGCAGCATCTTCGTCGTTCTCGGGCTCTCCGCCTTCCGCCTCGCTCCCGGTATTTGCCTCGGCGTTCTTCTTAGTCGAGAAAGGATTTTTCGGGCTCTGTGTATTCGCGGTGGCAGCCGGTTTGCCGCCAAATACCGTTGCTCCGGCACCGGCGAACGAGAAATTCGGATCTTTCTTGAAAGTCGCTGCTGGTGTTTGCTGAGCGGCCAATTCGGAGAATGTCACGGTGCTGGTGAGTGGCAGATACGACGTAACGTCGTTTTTCTCGTCGCTCGAGATCTTTTCCTCGGTAACCTTCGCGGCCTCGGAACTTACGATTGTCGATGCGCGAGTACCAAACGACGATTTTGCATCGTTGCCCCCGAATATGTTACTCAGTGTGTTTGAACCGCCGAAAGTGTGAGTCGCGCTCTTACCACCGAACAATGTGTTACCCGTAATAGGGGTGGTAGTGGTGCTCGTAGCACCAAAGCCCAACGAGCCAAAGTTCGTCGTCGAACCTGAGCCAAAGATTGGATTGCCGATCGAACTCTTCGTCGTATTACCAAAGATATTCTCGAACGAGGACACGGAAGGCATCGTTGTTGTTGCTGTTGTTGTTGTTGTTGTTGTCGTCGTCGTCGTTGTCGTCGATTCCGCCTCTTTGCTCACTTCGCTCGTTGTTTTCGCACTCGCGTTACCACCAAATATCGAAATTCCTGGACTCGGCGAGGAGCCGAATATCGATGTTTGTCCGGTAAATGTACTTGTTCCCGTTCCAAAGTGCGACTGTATTCTGGCAAATGGCTGTCTCTGTTGTTCCCGATTGTTCGAACTTTCCTCGATTATACTTGTTTGCAAAGGCTTACTCGAGGGGCTGCATATACTCAAATTTTCGGCACTAAAGGCATTCGTTTTACCGTCGAAGATCGACTTTGACGGTTGCTGCGTCGTCCCGACGCTCGGAAAAATGTTTGCCTTGTCGATCGTTGAAGTACCGAACGCTAAACTCTTTGCGTTGCCGAAAAATGGGACTGTGGACTTTGGCTGTAGACTCGTCGCCTCGATACTCGGCGAGTCCGTATTTTTCACAAGGCTCGTCGGCGTTGTGAGCTTGGGCGGCGCTATTTTCGCTACGATCGGCGAACGCGACGCGCTCTTATCCTTCTCGGTCTATATATCAGAGATACGACGTTAATGATACACGAGTTCTAGGGTTAACGATGCCACGGCAAACGTTTAATTATAACAATATTAAAGTGAATTTCGTGCATTTCCGTACCTGGAATAAGGGAATTTCGGGTTCCCGACATCCCCGACAGCCTGGGCAATCCTCCTTGCGCTTGTAGGCGTAGAAGTTCTCAGGCAGTTGAAGTTTCAAAGCCGCTTGCCTCTCCTCAGCGCTCGCCTTGACCTCGTAAACGACCTGGACCTCCTGTAGCACCGCAGCCTCGACGAGTTCCGAAGACTCCGTCTTTGTCTCCTTCGTTTCTTGTCCCGACGACGTTGTCGCGTCGGCCAGTGCATCGTCGAGATTCTTCTTGAACTCGTTCGCGATCTGGGCATTCTTGAAGCGACAAGCCAGATGAAGATACTCGATGTCACCCTCGCTGTAATCGGCAGCGTTCCAAACCCACGTTTTCTCGTCTTTCGGCTTGATCTCAAGTTCCGCATTGACGAGATGATTGAGGCATAGCTTGAGAGTTTGATCGCGACGCATGAGGAAGCGCAATTTTCTCGTCTCGGGATTACGTAGTATTTTAATATCACCGAGGCCTCGTTCTTTCCATTCTTTGGCATTGGCGTCGTAACGGAAGAGTTTAGCTCGGTGCGCGTAAACGATTTCCTCGTCTTCCTCGCCTGTTTTAACCTCGACTTTGTCCGGCAAAGGTATAACAGGCGCGAAGTAAACGTCCTCGCTCTCGGCGACCTCGTCCTCGCTCGCGTCAGCTTGAACACCGGGTGACTTGATCGGTGATTTAGCGGAGAATTGAAAGTCAAAGGATTTGCCAGGTGAACCGAAGGTCACGCCTGACGTCATTTTGTTCGCATCCGGTGTGACGGATCTTTGTGGCATACCGAAAAGAAAATTCGTGCTAGGCGTTGAAATTTTTGTCCCACCGAATATTGGCTTTGTATCACTTCCGGATGGTGCTTTGACGTCCTCGTGGCTCGGCATTTTGAAGCTAAAACCGCCGCCGATATCTTTCGTCACCGTTTGTGGAATACCAAACGACATAGTCGTGGTTTTTGGTTCGTTCGATTGACTCGCTGATACATCCGTCGTTTTCGGTATACCGAAACTGAAGCCGGCACATTCACGCGGCGTTTCATTGAGATTGAAACCGGATGTTTTTGGTTTTGGTGGCATCGTAGGATCGCGCGCGGTATCGCAAGCAACGCAGTAACAATTGTCCTTGCTGTTGCGTATATAGCAGCTCGGGCATTCCCACGAGTCGGGTTTGGGTTTGAATTGATTCCAAAGATCACTCTGATTGGTGTCTTTCGACTGGGCAACATTGCCAGAATTCGTCGAAGGAGATGGCGCTTCGCAGGCAAGGCACTTACGTGCGCTTGAATCATTGCGAGTGTAACACGAGCTACACTCCCAAGAACCGCTCGGTGCTTTGAACATTTCCGCCAGTGATATTTTCTCCTCGTTGATGCCAGCTGGTTCGATCAAACGAAGAATTTTTCCCTCCTGACGCAAACAATTGGCGCTTATGCGATCGTTTTTCATGCGTCTTTGCAACGAGCCAAGTAAATCTTGAAATTGCGAAGCCATCTCGGCGCTCTCGAAAAGACAAGCGAGATTTTCCGTTTTTCCAGATTTTGCTGTCTCCGGTACGCACCAAGTGACAACGTTGTCGGTACCCGAGAGCAACGTGAAACGTGTCTTCTCGAGAAACGCGTAATTGCAAAAGATCTTACCGTTGTCCTCGCGTTTAACGTGCAACCGTGGTTTGCCGGTTTTCACATCAACGAGTACACGAACGTTACCGATACCGCGATTCTTCCACGAACCTGACTCGGCGCTGCAACGCATGAGATTCGCGCGTTTTTCGTAAAATATTGCCTCGTTGCTGTCCTCTTTCATAGTCCCGCGTATCTCCGCAGTGAGGCTCTTCGTTCCGACCAATATCGCGGTTGCCGGTGCGTGTGGACGTCTCAGACTGGTCTTTGCGGTCTCGCTCGTTTTCGTCTCGGGCGCAACGTTCTTGAGGAACGAGAAAGTACCGGATGACTGTCCGGTATTATCGTTACTCGTAGTCGTCGCCGTTGTCATTGTCGTCGTTGTTTTTGTGAATGAGAAATCAGCGAATGGATTAGGTTTAACGGTATCTTCGTTTTTCTTTGGCTCCAACGAGGGTGCCTCTTGGACAATGGGCTCAGAGGTGAATGTAAAACCACCGAGTACAGTGCCGCCTTTTGAATTTTCCGTTTTCGAGATTCTTGCCTCGGTCCTCGAGGACGCAAGGCTTGATGGCTGCTCCTGGTTCTTGGACGGCGAAACGGTCGAGCTAGCTTTGGCAATGTCAAAGTTCTCCTTGAATGCCTGTGCCTCCTCGACGTACTTGAACTTGATGCACAATTTCTCAAGCTTAACTTCCTCGTCGGCAAAGTCATTCGCAACCCATATCCATGCTCTCTCGTTGTTCATCATCCTCGTTAATTCCATATCCCTCGTGAGCATATGATTGGCGCATATCTTTAATACTTGCTCGCGTCTCATAACGAGTCTTACCTTACCCTCGTTGTTTTTCAGTAGCTTGACATTGCCGACGCCTCGTTCCTTCCACTCGCGATCGCACCATCTATAGAGTTTCGCGCGTGCGCAAAACAATGCTTCCTCGTTTTCCTCGCCCGTGGTGACTTGAACCTCAGCTGGTAGAGGAATAACCGGCACAAAATCGGGCAGCGGATCGTGTTCAATCTCGGCACCTTCGCCCGAATAATTGTGGCTGCTCGTGTTCGATCTCAAACTCGTGTTTCTCGCTTGATTTCTCTCTTGTTCGGCGACCGTAGCGGATATCGTGTTGGTAATGGTGGTCGATAGTGGCGGTAGATTGACCGTTGTCGGTATCATCGCGGCTAGAGGCATTGATATCTGATAGCTGTGGCGCGCCACGTTCGTAGACGTAGCGTTTGCACTGCACGTTGCGATTGCCTGACCAAGCGAAGAGGAAGCCGAGACGGCTCGATACTGCGGTGGTATTGTGACGCTCAGAGGTTGTTGAACAGCGGGTGCACCGGTCGGTAAAGTATCCGACGTCGTGATAACAACGTTCACAGGTGCTGGCCTACTAATCGCCATGTGCGCTTCTTTCGTTGGTTGCTGAGCGAGCGAGATACTCGTGTCCTTTGCCGGTGGATCGTTACGCGTCGCGTCAAAATTTTGCAGATGCATCGAGAGCTGGGACGCTGCTAGAGGCGTCGGAATAAGTGGTTGCTGTTGCTGAGGTGGCATTTGTCCGGCTTGAGGCGTCAGATCGCTCAGATGACTCATCATACGATTGGTGAAGAGACTTTGCACGTTTTCCGGCATTTTCGGCATACCCGCGAGACTCGGATCGAGACTAGGACGCGGATAATACGCGGGCATTTGAAAGACTCGCGGGCCACCGTACAACGAGGACATGTGAGGATCGTTGTAGGTTGGCATTGCCGGAGGATAGTAACCTTGCAAGGCTGCCGCTGCGGCAGCAGCAGCCGCAGCTTGTGGATAAACCAGAGGCGAGTAAGGATTTCGTTGCTGTTGCATAAACATATCGTCGTCGCCAATCACGTAGACATCTTCGTCAATGTTGTTCTGGCTTGTTGTCGAGCGCGCACGATTACGCCTCGTCGAAGAAGATCCTTGCTGTTGCGTGTCTTTGCAAAAATTTGCAAATTGACGCTGCAACTCTTCGATCTTGTCGTTCATCGTTTTGCTTGACTCTACGAGGGTCTTGTTAGTCTCGAGGAGTGCTTTGTTTTGTTCCAATATCGTTTGTATCATGTTGTCCTTGGAGTGTATCAATTGGCGTATCTGGGCGTCGAGACGCTCCGGACTCGGGCGTGCTTCCTGTTGCTGATGGAACGTACACCGTGTAAGTAAACCACGAATAAACGAAACGAAACGAATAATCGATCGATCCAATATCAAAGATCTAATACTCACCACGCTCTTTCTCGTCAATTCGAGAACGTCGTGATGCTGTATACGGCATGGCGTGCTTGCCTGCTTTGGCGTACGATGAGCCGACGATTTTTGGGGTGTTCCGAGCATGTGTATCGTACTGCCAATACCGCCGATAAAACTGTTCTGTATCGCTTGATGCTCGCCACTGTGCGCTGACGAATAACTCTCCTCCGACATAACGTCGCACTCGTGTCTATTGGCTGAATAATAAATACAAAAAAGGAACAAATAAGGACAAAGATATCGCAGCTTCCCGAAAATTAATGTTGGATTTGTGCATAATTTCGTAGCGAAAATCGAGTAAATTTCAAACGCAAAATATTTACCAAAAAAATACGTTTTTAATCAACTATGTTCCAATTTGGATCAGACACTTTTCGCTATCTCTCCACGAGCTTCGTTATACCTTGGTCCGGCATCTGCCGGAATTTCGCTACGGCATTATGAACAGTTCCAACAAGTATTAAATATATTCACCTTGCCACTCGTCCGGATCGATCCTCTTCAAATCGTTCTCAATCTCGGCTATCCGCGTGCCCAGTATCGAATTCAGCGGATGCTTCGGATTCATTCCTGGACTTCGCAGACGATCGAGCGTCAGGTAGTAACAGTTGCGCGCTTTTGAGAGCATCACTACGTGCTGAGATCTCATTGCCGAGGTGAGACTCTCCTTGGGCAAAGTGCTCAATAACTCGTCCGCGAGACCCTTGTAAATCTTTGGAAAAAAAAAACGATAAAGTGAAAACAATGCAGTATTTATTTTGTAAAAAATTGTGGTAAATTGAAAAACAGATATCAGCGTACCTCTCCTTGCATGAATGAAGCTTCCGGACATTTGAGTGCCTGCAGAGCCTCGATTGCCTGCTCGTATTGCTTGTCGCGAATGTATCTCTGAGCGAGCAGCAATCTGCCCTCCTCGAGTGCATTCGTCAGCTCGACGTTGTTCATCTCCTTTCTGTGGAATTGAGAATTACCCATTTTTTCCACTATAAATCCTTTTTTGTTTATTTTCTGGGTGTCTAATTTTGACCAGAATCGAAATTTCATGACATTTAAGGATTTTTAAGGAGTTACGTGGGTTTGCCAATTTCAAAAAATCCATTTTTTAAATTTTATTATCTAATAGTACAATATGTCTAGAATATTGTCCCAAAGTTTTAAGTCAACCCACGTAACGCCTTAAAGCAAGGAATAGGGATTTTTTCAGGACTTTTAGTATGACTTTCTGGTACAAAAGTATACTGGTAGAGACTGGTAATTTTTCATGATATTTCATGACTTTTTCATGGTCGATTGTAATTTCATGACATTTAAAACTTTTCATGCCTTTTCAGATCGGTAGACACTTTTTTTCTTTCTTTTCTTCAATTTCCAATACTGACTTACCCCTGGTAATCAAACATTTTCGTACTGGTCGTACGTATCGCCTGATTGTTGAGTAGCCTCTCGAGTAGAGGAACAACCGCGGACCAATAGAGCTCGCACCTCGCCTCGAGGAACGGCAGATCGTTGTGATTCTTGTCCTTCTCTCTTAGCAAATTGGCCTTGAAGTTGACGAGCGCGCAAAAGGTATTGGCAAAAAAAAAGGGAGGAAAGAGACGAAGATATATACACTGGCAACCGATTGAACAGAAGAGAGGGAGAACAAGAGTGAAAAAAAAAGAAACGTTTGAATTCGTACTCTGTGATGAAATATTCGAGCAAGATGAACCAGTATAGCCGGATGTAAGCCGTGATTCCCGATGCAACGTACGACCTCGAGGCCTCGCTGCAGTTCTTGCCTTATCTCACCCAAATCGCCGCAAATCTCGTCCTGCTTCCGATAAATCTTGTAAGCCGAGGACCACCTGTGCAAATATCATTTTTTTTCGTCTCTTGATAAATTCGTCGAAAGGACGCGCTAGCGTTTTTATTTTTTTTTTCTTCTTTCTAACCTCCTTGGATCGATTGTTTCGCTTGAAATTTTTTACATACAAGGAACGTTACTTTGGTGTCCGACTTCAGTTGAAATTTATGTACATGGTAGAGCGTTGAAGACTATTAGAAACTTTCTAAATGTAGACCGATCTCACTCCACATTTAGAATCATTCAAAAAATCATTTTTTCTTATTTCATAAATCGTTAGTAAAATATCTTAAGAATAGACCCTGAAAATTTAAAAAAGGATATTCGGATTCCTTCTAACGGTATGTATTGTATATAAATGATAAAGACTCTCCGCTCGACTCCCAAGCGCGCTCATATATCCACGAGCGCTCAGCTAGGTCGTTTGTTTGGGTTTTCATAACCCAAACAAAGCCAAACTCGACCGTTTGGCGATTAGCTCCAAAACATCTCCATTCTGGGTACAATATAATCGAGGTTGCGGCATTTCTTGCTGCTATTTTATTCAATGAAGGTAATTCAACCCTCCTCATGATTATGAACGAACTACAAATCGTAGTTGGAAGGCAGAGCTACGGATATGCCGAGCAAATGGATCAGATGCGCGTGGCTCGGCAAAATAGAAAAAGTTTATTAGAGACAAAAGAAGCTCGAAAAGCTCGTAAAGAGGAAATGCAAGCTTCAAATGAGTTGCATGAGGAAGAGGAAGGACTGCTGTATGGTGCTGGAATCACTGATTAATCGGCAAGACACTTTATCATTTGATTAAACACATTTGACTTTGAGTTTTTCGTTTGTGAAACTTTAAACGTGTTTTTCTCGAAACGACATTTTTTTCAATTTGCGGAAATCATAGCTCAAAAACTAATTGATGAATCATCTTCAAATTTGGAACACGTTTACATAATATAATTTATTAAAACGTGAGCCTAAAGTTGGAAAGATTAGATTGTTTAAAACATATTTATTATTGCAAAATGCCATGACAAAAAATGCTAAAAATCGATTATTTTTTTTTCAAACACGTTCCAACATTCAATTCTCTATTTTTTTTTCAAAATTTAGGTCCCTGTTCTTAAAAAAAACATCTGAAGAATGTATAAAAATTTGTTGGGCTATTTCAGATGCGAATTGCGAGCTGCACAATTCCCGCAAATCGACAACGAGGATGAGGACACGCCAAGGGACACAGCAGATTACACCTTAATTAATGCATGAAATAACTTGAAAAAATTACCAGAAATGTATGAAAATATGAATAAATTGTTGCCAAAGTTGCGAAAATTTTTGTTTTTTTTTTCACAATAAAAAAAGTCCAAAAAATCATCAAATTTTTGGTCTCCAAAAGTGATTGCCCGCCTTAATCATTTAAAATCCTCTACCATACAGATGAGTCTCAGTAAAATTGAATTCGGACATCAAAGTCATGTTCCTTTCTAGCATCGACGAGTTCGATTTGAAAATAATTATTATAACGAATATCAATAATAACGATGACAAATAATAAATGGAAAACAAAATAACGGTAATGACACATTAAAAAAAAAAATACAAATAAACAATAATGATAATGGCGAAGACGGTGATGATAAAAAAAAATCGTAAATTTAAGGTAGCAGTCTCGCCACAGTTACGTTGAAAAGTTTATTCTCCGCTCAATCGACGAAAGCTTCGAAATATAGCGAAATATCCTTATAATGTAGGTTGTACATCTTTTCAGGATCTTAAAACTTATAAAGTAATGACAAAAACGCCTAATATTTAGAGTTCCAAAAAAATAATAACGTTCCCTCCATCACCTAACCCTAACTTTTATATCAGACTATCCATTCCGGCTACTAATACGTAGATACTCCGCGTATACGGATATGCCCGCACTACTGTAGTCTAGCGAGCGCGGAGATCGCGGGAAAGTCTTAAGGCCATGTGTCACACGTCCGGTCGGTAAAAATCCTACTGCCAAGTTTTCTCCTAGACGGATCATATTTCGGGGAAAAGAAGAGAAAGCGGTTGTTCGTCGTTCAACAGAGCGGAATGTGTTTCTTTTCTTTTTTCCCAAAAATTAACCGTTTCAGAAATCATTGGGAATCTGCAAATCAGCTATCTCTCTCGCACTCATGGCCGCTCGGTCGGTGTGACACTTGGCCTTAAGCCCAGCGAATTTTTGTCGTGATATTTGGCGCTAGCGTCGCTAGACATTGCTTTATTTAAATCGCTATATGTCTGAAACTAGACGGTCAAAGTTCATTATTTTTTTTTACCCACTTCGTCATATGTTCATCTGTAATTGAGAATAAAAAAAATCTGTAGTAAAGTTTCGAAGTTATTGCGTGAAATGTGAAATTTTCCATTGCTCCCCATAAGAACACGAGTAAAACCGTGCAATCTTTGATTGCTAATATCTCGAATACGCAACGGTGAATCCTTTTAAAATTCCTTGATGGGTTCTCATAATAAAATAAAAAATTATGGAAATACGCCATGGCGAGACTACTGCCTTAAAAGAAAGGAAAATAATAAAAAAGATATGCGTTATACCAACCATTTCTCTTGATTACAGGTGCAAAGTGTATTGGTGATGTCTGCCGGCAAAGTGGGCAGTCTGTCAGGGCTCAAGAAGCCACTTCGCTGTTGTTCCTCAACAACCACAGAGGCGCACAAAACTGTATTGCACAATCATACGGTATACAGTCATACGAGTAATGCTCTTCATACGTAACCAATGAAAATTAGACAATTTGATAATTATAAGACGTACATAATACAAGTGTATATACATATACACATACATAAATCTCAATATGGCGACCTTTGGAAAAAAAAATTGCATCGAGTAAAACGTGATTATTCGCACGTAAAAAAAAAAAACAAATATTCTCGATTCATTTTATGCATATGAAATAAAAACGACTTGTTTATTTAATTGCGATTTAAAAGGAAGATGCACGCTATTTTAATCTGTAATTATTCGCAAGTAAAATTTCGTTTAAATGAAAGAAATACATTTTTTTTCTTCTAATTTCGTTTTACGAATAAACTCAAAATAAATTCGTGTGGTGCAAGATCTGGCCGAGTCGGTCATTCATGAACTTTCGCACACTCACCAACAACTGGATGGAGCTCGGGATTCCTTTGCCATGTTTTTTATTTTTTAATATTCGCTTCCTCAATAAAAAAAAGAGAGAGAAGAAAAAAAAAATACTTTACTGACCTGCGGCGTTGAGAAAGGCGTCGATGTCGAGTTGGCCGAGACTGTCGGGCGCTGCCTGGCTAAGATTGAATACCGACAGTTGCAGCGCAGGAAAAACGTGACAATACTGATGCGGACGAGGACCGGAGTTCTCTTGAATGTTACGATTGTTCGCCCTGTTGTTGGCTATGCCGAGCCATACGTGATGATGCAGAGACGCCGGCCACACCTCCTCGGCAACTGAAAAAGCCCCGTTTTTTTTTAATCTTCTCTTTCAATTCTATCTATACTAATATTATCGAGATGTTGAATAAGTTCTCGCTCATTTTTTCGTGAAAATTAATGCTTCATGTTTAAAAATTAGTAAACAAAAAAGCATGTCACTGAAAGTATTGTCCATCGCTAGCCTCTACTTTTTCCCATCTTTCTGGCAGCATTTTGACTCCACGTCGGAAAAACGACACGTCTTTTGAGGCTATCCAAGAGTCGAGCCATCTTTTGGCATCTTCGTAAGAATGAAAGTGCTACTCAGCCAGGCGATGTGTCGTCGATCGGAACAAGTGATAATCGGAAGGGGCAATGTCTGGTGAATACGGCGGGTGGGCTAGGACTTCCCATTTAATCGTTTCCAAGTAGGTTTTCCCCGATTTTGCAACACGTGGCCGAGCGTTGTCATGCTGCAAAAACACTTTGTCGTGTCTCTGCTCGTAAAGCGGCCGTTTTTTCCTTCAATACCCGGCTCAAACGCATCAATTGTAGTCGATAGCGATCACCCGTGATGGTTTCGTTCGGTTTGAGCAGCTCATAATAAACTACACCCAGCTGATCCTACCAAATGCAGAGCAGAAGCTTGGAACTATGGATATTCGGCTTTGCCGGCGATGTTGATGCATGACCGGGCTTACCCCACGATTTTCTACGCTTAGGGTTATCGCAGTGTATCCATTTTTCATCGCCAGTCACGATACGATGCAAAAAACCTTTCCTTTTCTACCGTTGAAGCAGCTGTTCACACGTGAAAAGACGCCGTTCGACGTCTCTCGGCTTCAACTCGTACGGCACCCAATGTCCTTGCTTTTCAATCATTCCTAATGCTTTCAAACGTTTCGAAACTGTTGTGTGACCACCTCCTAATGATTCTGCAAGTTCAGCTAGCGTCTTACATGAGTCTTCGTGAAGTAATGCCTCCAATTCTTCGTCGTCAAACTTTTTCGGTGCGCCAGAGCGTTCTTTATCTTCGACATCAAAATCATTATTTTTGAAGCGTCTAAACCAATCTCTGCGTGTTGTTTCCGACAGGACATAGTCGTCGTAAGTCTCAACAAGAATTCTGTGTGCTTCAGCCGCAGATTTTTTTTCTTCATAAAGTAGTACGGTAAGATTCCCCACGAATACTCTTTTTTTGACACGAAATTTGACATGTTTAACACTATGAAAAAAAAAGTTGTTTACACTTCGACGAAATTACATATACTAAATTTCAAGCTTGCTTATATTACTTCTTTACAGATGCGTTACCATCTTAAACTACACGCACGCAGAGTTCTGGTAACGCAAACTGTTGGAAAATAGCAAGAACTTATTCAACGTCGCAATGTTTCTCTGGAACATCTACCCAGATCCACGTCTACCCAGAAAGTACCTAGAACTAAAGCCTATCCATCAGCAGATCACACTTGCAAAGTTAAGATGCAGATACATTTTTTTTACAATCATTTGACAACAGTTAGGAGCCAGAACTCTTTTCGAATACATCAAACAATACAAATACCATAGTATCCTACCCAGAAAGTACATAGAACTAACGCCTATCCATCAGCAGATCACCCTTGCATAGTTAAAATGCAGATAATTTTTTTTTACAATTATTTGATAATAGTTAGGAGCCAGAACTCTTTTCGAATACATCAAATAATACAAATACCATAGTATCCTACCCGGAAAGTACATAGAACTAACGCCTATCCATCAGCAGATCACCCTTGCATAGCTAAAATGCTAGTAAATTTTTTTTTACAATTATTTGATAATAGTTAGGAGCCAGAACTCTTTTCGAATACATCAAACAATACAAATACCATAGTATCCTACCCAGAAAGTACATAGAACTAACGCCTATCCATCAGCAGATCACCCTTGCATAGTTAAAATGCTAGTAAATTTTTTTTTACAATTATTTTATCACAGTTAGGAGCCAGAACTCTTTTCGAATACATCAAACAATACAAATACCATAGTATCCTACCCAGAAAGTACCTAGAACTAACGCCTATCCATCAGCAGATCACACTTGCATAGTTAAGATGCTGATCATTTTTTTTTTACAATTATTTGACAACAGTTAGGAGCCAGAACTTTTTTCGAATACATCAAATAATACAAATACCATAGTATTCTACCCAGAAAGTACCTAGAACTAACGTCTATCCATCAGCAGATCACACTTGCAAAGTTAAGATGCAGATAAATTCTTTTTACAATTATTTGATAATACTTAGGAGCCAGAACTCTTTTCGAATACATCAAATAATACAAATACCATAGTATCCTACCCAGAAAGTACCTAGAACTAACGCCTATCCATCAGCAGATCACACTTGCATAGTTAAGATGCTGATCATTTTTTTTTACAATTATTTGACAACAGTTAGGAGCCAGAACTCTTTTCGAATACATCAAACAATACAAATACCATAGTATCCTACCCAGAAAGTACCTAGAACTAACGCCTATCCATCAGCAGATCACACTTGCATAGTTAAAATGCTGATAAAATTTTTTTACAATTATTTGATCACAGTTAGGAGCCAGAACTCTTTTCGAATACATCAAATAATACAAATACCATGGTATTTTACTCAGAAAGTACCTAGAACTAAAGCCTATCCATCAGCAGATCACACTTGCATAGTTAAGATGCTGATAAAAATTTTTTTACAATTATTTGATAATAGTTAGGAGCCAGAACTCTTTTCGAATACATCAAACAATACAAATACCATAGTATCCTACCCAGAAAGTACATAGAACTAACGCCTATCCATCAGCAGATCACCCTTGCATAGCTAAAATGCTAGTAAATTTTTTTTTACAATTATTTGATAATAGTTAGGAGCCAGAACTCTTTTCGAATACATCAAACAATACAAATACCATAGCATCCTACCCAGAAAGTACATAGAACTAACGCCTATCCATCAGCAGATCACCCTTGCATAGTTAAAATGCTAGTAAATTTTTTTTTACAATTATTTTATCACAGTTAGGAGCCAGAACTCTTTTCGAATACATCAAATAATACAAATACCATAGTATCCTACCCAGAAAGTACCTAGAATTAACGCCTATCCATCAGCAGATCACACTTGCATAGTTAAGATGCTGATAATTTTTTTTTACAATTATTTGACAACAGTTAGGAGCCAGAACTTTTTTCGAATACATCAAATAATACAAATACCATAGTATTCTACCCAGAAAGTACCTAGAACTAACGTCTATCCATCAGCAGATCACACTTGCAAAGTTAAGATGCAGATAAATTCTTTTTAGAATTATTTGATAATACTTAGGAGCCAGAACTCTTTTCGAATACATCAAATAATACAAATACCATAGTATCCTACCCAGAAAGTACCTAGAACTAACGCCTATCCATCAGCAGATCACACTTGCATAGTTAAGATGCTGATCATTTTTTTTTACAATTAATTGACAACAGTTAGGAGCCAGAACTTTTTTCGAATACATCAAATAATACAAATACCATAGTATCCTACCCAGAAAGTACCTAGAACTAACGCCTATCCATCAGCAGATCACACTTGCATAGTTAAGATGCTGATAAAAGTTTTTTACAATTATTTGATAATAGGTAGGAGCCAGAACTCTTTTCGACTACATCATACGAAACAAATACCATCGCATCCTACCCAGAAAGCACCTAGAACTAACGCCTATCCATCAGCAGATCACACTTGCAAAGTTAAGATGCAGATAATTTTTTTTACAATTATTTGATAATAGTTAGAAGCCAGAACTCTTTTCGAATACATCAAACAATACAAATACCATAGTATCCTACCCAGAAAGTACATAGAACTGACGCCTATCCATCAGCAGATCACCCTTGCATAGTTAAAATGCTAGTAAATTTTTTTTTACAATTATTTGATCACAGTTAGGAGCCAGAACTCTTTTCGAATACATCAAATAATACAAATACCATAGTATTCTACCTAGAAAGTACCTAGAACTAACTTCTATCCATCAGCAGATCACACTTGCAAAGTTAAGATGCAGATAAATTTTTTTTACAATTATTTGATAATAGTTAGGAGCCAGAACTCTTTTCGAATACATCAAACAATACAAATACCATAGTATCCTACCCTGAAAGTACCTAGAACTAACGCCTATCCATCAGCAGATCACACTTGCATAGTTAAAATGCTGATAAATTTTTTTTACAATTATTTGATCACAGTTAGGAGCTAGAACTCTTTTCAAATACATCAAATAATATAAATATCATGGTATTTTACTCAGAAAGTACCTAGAACTAAAGCTTATCCATCAGCAGATCACACTTGCATAGTTAAGATGCTGATAAAATTTTTTTTACAATTATTTGATAATAGTTAGGAGCCAGAACTCTTTTCGAATACATCAAATAATACAAATACCATAGTATCCTACCCAGAAAGTACCTAGAACTAACGCCTATCCATCAGCAGATCACCCTTGCATAGCTAAAATGCTAGTAAATTTTTTTTTACAATTATTTGGTAATAGTTAGGAGCCAGAACTCTTTTCGAATACATCAAACAATACAAATACCATAGTATCCTACCCAGAAAGTACATAGAACTAACGCCTATCCATCAGCAGATCACCCTTGCATAGTTAAAATGCTAGTAAATTTTTTTTTACAATTATTTTATCACAGTTAGGAGCCAGAACTCTTTTCGAATACATCAAATAATACAAATACCATAGTATCCTACCCAGAAAGTACCTAGAACTAACGCCTATCCATCAGCAGATCACACTTGCATAGTTAAGATGCTGATCATTTTTTTTTACAATTATTTGACAACAGTTAGGAGCCAGAACTCTTTTCGAATACATCAAACACTACAAATACCATAGTATCCTACCCAGAAAGTACCTAGAACTAACGCCTATCCATCAGCAGATCACACTTGCATAGTTAAGATGCTGATAATTTTTTTTTACAATTAATTGACAACAGTTAGGAGCCAGAACTTTTTTCTAATACATCAAATAATACAAATACCATAGTATTCTACCCAGAAAGTACCTAGAACTAACGTCTATCCATCAGCAGATCACACTTGCAAAGTTAAGATGCAGATAATTTTTTTTTACAATTATTTGATAATACTTAGGAGCCAGAACTCTTTTCGATTACATCATACGAAACAAATACCATCGTATTCTACCCAGAAAGCACCTAGAACTAACGCCTATCCATCAGCAGATCACACTTGCAAAGTTAAGATGCAGATAAATTTTTTTTACAATTATTTGATAATAGTTAGGAGCCAGAACTCTTTTCGAATACATCAAATAATACAAATACCATAGTATCCTACCCAGAAAGTACCTAGAACTAACGCCTATCCATCAGCAGATCACCCTTGCATAGTTAAAATGCTAGTAAATTTTTTTTTACAATTGTTTTATCACAGTTAGGAGCCAGAACTCTTTTCGAATACATCAAATAATACAAATACCATAGTATCCTACCCAGAAAGTACCTAGAATTAACGCCTATCCATCAGCAGATCACACTTGCATAGTTAAGATGCTGATAATTTTTTTTTACAATTATTTGACAACAGTTAGGAGCCAGAACTTTTTTCGAATACATCAAATAATACAAATACCATAGTATTCTACCCAGAAAGTACCTAGAACTAACGTCTATCCATCAGCAGATCACACTTGCAAAGTTAAGATGCAGATAAATTCTTTTTAGAATTATTTGATAATACTTAGGAGCCAGAACTCTTTTCGAATACATCAAATAATACAAATACCATAGTATCCTACCCAGAAAGTACCTTGAACTAACGCCTATCCATCAGCAGATCACACTTGCATAGTTAAGATGCTGATCATTTTTTTTTACAATTAATTGACAACAGTTAGGAGCCAGAACTTTTTTCGAATACATCAAATAATACAAATACCATAGTATCCTACCCAGAAAGTACCTAGAACTAACGCCTATCCATCAGCAGATCACACTTGCATAGTTAAGATGCTGATAAAAGTTTTTTACAATTATTTGATAATAGGTAGGAGCCAGAACTCTTTTCGACTACATCATACGAAACAAATACCATCGCATCCTACCCAGAAAGCACCTAGAACTAACGCCTATCCATCAGCAGATCACACTTGCAAAGTTAAGATGCAGATAATTTTTTTTACAATTATTTGATAATAGTTAGAAGCCAGAACTCTTTTCGAATACATCAAACAATACAAATACCATAGTATCCTACCCAGAAAGTACATAGAACTGACGCCTATCCATCAGCAGATCACCCTTGCATAGTTAAAATGCTAGTAAATTTTTTTTTACAATTATTTGATCACAGTTAGGAGCCAGAACTCTTTTCGAATACATCAAATAATACAAATACCATAGTATTCTACCTAGAAAGTACCTAGAACTAACTTCTATCCATCAGCAGATCACACTTGCAAAGTTAAGATGCAGATAATTTTTTTTTACAATTATTTGATAATAGTTAGGAGCCAGAACTCTTTTCGAATACATCAAACAATACAAATACCATAGTATCCTACCCTGAAAGTACCTAGAACTAACGCCTATCCATCAGCAGATCACACTTGCATAGTTAAAATGCTGATAAATTTTTTTTACAATTATTTGATCACAGTTAGGAGCTAGAACTCTTTTCGAATACATCAAATAATATAAATATCATGGTATTTTACTCAGAAAGTACCTAGAACTAAAGCTTATCCATCAGCAGATCACACTTGCATAGTTAAGATGCTGATAAAATTTTTTTTACAATTATTTGATAATAGTTAGGAGCCAGAACTCTTTTCGAATACATCAAATAATACAAATACCATAGTATCCTACCCAGAAAGTACCTAGAACTAACGCCTATCCATCAGCAGATCACCCTTGCATAGCTAAAATGCTAGTAAATTTTTTTTTACAATTATTTGGTAATAGTTAGGAGCCAGAACTCTTTTCGAATACATCAAACAATACAAATACCATAGTATCCTACCCAGAAAGTACATAGAACTAACGCCTATCCATCAGCAGATCACCCTTGCATAGTTAAAATGCTAGTAAATTTTTTTTTACAATTATTTTATCACAGTTAGGAGCCAGAACTCTTTTCGAATACATCAAATAATACAAATACCATAGTATCCTACCCAGAAAGTACCTAGAACTAACGCCTATCCATCAGCAGATCACACTTGCATAGTTAAGATGCTGATCATTTTTTTTTACAATTATTTGACAACAGTTAGGAGCCAGAACTCTTTTCGAATACATCAAACACTACAAATACCATAGTATCCTACCCAGAAAGTACCTAGAACTAACGCCTATCCATCAGCAGATCACACTTGCATAGTTAAGATGCTGATAATTTTTTTTTACAATTAATTGACAACAGTTAGGAGCCAGAACTTTTTTCTAATACATCAAATAATACAAATACCATAGTATTCTACCCAGAAAGTACCTAGAACTAACGTCTATCCATCAGCAGATCACACTTGCAAAGTTAAGATGCAGATAATTTTTTTTTACAATTATTTGATAATACTTAGGAGCCAGAACTCTTTTCGATTACATCATACGAAACAAATACCATCGTATTCTACCCAGAAAGCACCTAGAACTAACGCCTATCCATCAGCAGATCACACTTGCAAAGTTAAGATGCAGATAAATTTTTTTTACAATTATTTGATAATAGTTAGGAGCCAGAACTCTTTTCGAATACATCAAATAATACAAATACCATAGTATCCTACCCAGAAAGTACCTAGAACTAACGCCTATCCATCAGCAGATCACACTTGCATAGTTAAGATGCTGATCATTTTTTTTTACAATTATTTGACAACAGTTAGGAGCCAGAACTCTTTTCGAATACATCAAACAATACAAATACCATAGTATCCTACCCAGAAAGTACCTAGAACTAACGCCTATCCATCAGCAGATCACACTTGCATAGTTAAGATGCTGATAATTTTTTTTTACAATTATTTGATAATACTTAGGAGCCAGAACTCTTTTCGATTACATCATACGAAACAAATACCATCGTATTCTACCCAGAAAGCACCTAGAACTAACGCCTATCCATCAGCAGATCACACTTGCAAAGTTAAGATGCAGATAAATTTTTTTTACAATTATTTGATAATAGTTAGGAGCCAGAACTCTTTTCGAATACATCAAACAATACAAATACCATAGTATCCTACCCAGAAAGTACATAGAACTAACGCCTATCCATCAGCAGATCACCCTTGCATAGTTAAAATGCAGATAAATTTTTTTTACAATTATTTGATAATAGTTAGGAGCCAGAACTCTTTTCGAATACATCAAATAATACAAATACCATAGTATCCTACCCAGAAAGTACCTAGAACTAACGCCTATCCATCAGCAGATCACACTTGCATAGTTAAGATGCCGATCATTTTTTTTTACAATTAATTGACAACAGTTAGGAGCCAGAACTCTTTTCGAATACATCAAATAATACAAATACCATGGTATTTTACCCAGAAAGTACCTAGAACTAAAGCCTATCCATCAGCAGATCACACTTGCGTAGTTAAGATGCTGATCAATTTTTTTTACAATTATTTGATAATAGGTAGGAGCCAGAACTCTTTTCGATTACATCATACGAAACAAATACTATCGTATTCTACCCAGAAAGCACCTAGAACTAACGCCTATCCGTCAGCAGATCACACTTGCAAAGTTAAGATGCAGATAAATTTTTTTTACAATTATTTGATAATAGTTAGGAGCCAGAACTCTTTTCGAATACATCAAACAATACAAATACCATAGTATCCTACCCAGAAAGTACATAGAACTAACGCCTATCCATCAGCAGATCACCCTTGTATAGTTAAAATGCTGGTAAATTTTTTTTTACAATTATTTGATCACAGTTAAGAGCCAGAACTCTTTTCGAATACACCAAATAATACAAATACCATAGTATTCTACCCAGAAAGTACCTAGAACTAACTTCTATCCATCAGCAGATCACACTTGCAAAGTTAAGATGCAGATAAATTTTTTTTACAATTATTTGATAATAGTTAGGAGCCAGAACTCTTTTCGAATACATCAAATAATACAAATACCATAGTATCCTACCCAGAAAGTACCTAGAACTAACGCCTATCCATCAGCAGATCACACTTGCATAGTTAAGATGCTGATAATTTTTTTTTACAATTAATTGACAACAGTTAGGAGCCAGAACTTTTTTCGAATACATCAAACAATACAAATACCATAGTATCCTACCCAGAAAGTACATAGAACTAACGCCTATCCATCAGCAGATCACCCTTGCATAGTTAAAATGCTGGTAATTTTTTTTTTACAATTATTTGATCACAGTTAGGAGCCAGAACTCTTTTCGAATACATCAAACAATACAAATACCATAGCATTCTACCCGGAAAGTACCTAGAACTAAAGCCTATCCATCAGCAGATCACACTTGCATAGTTAAGATGCTGATAAATTTTTGATGCTTCCTCTGGAAGAAATGAAGATGAAAAAGTGGCCCGAAAAGAGCAACAAGAGAAAATTCAATCGTACCTTGATCGTAAATCTCCAATTCCGTAGTCGAGTACAAGCGAAGATGTGGATTGGGTGCAGTGTGATTGGCGAAATACGATGTTGCGATGTGAGCCTTGCTCACGAATATTCTCTGACATATTCTCTCGCGCCACGAGCCAATGCACAACTTGTCGATCTTATCCATCATTCTTTTGAGATCGTCGCGTGCGTAATTTTGCAAGACATGACCCGCCTGACTGCACCTGTAGGAACCTTCGCGTTGCCACTGTTGAATCTGAGATTTCGTCGGTTCTTGGAGTTGCGAGGCCCACGTGGCGCTCGGATCGATCGGTTGCACGTGCATAGCGGCCAATAAAAGGGGCGCGCACAATCTTCCAGTGTCGCTCCAACTGCCTTGCTCGCGTTTCGTCTTTCTCAGCAATAGGCAAGCGAGATGAAAGTGCAACTGGCCCCACATGTGATTGAACATGTGCTCGGCGAGGATAGTGTCGTTCAGGAAATTCTGGAGCTTCGCCTCGGTAAGCGCTTGATCGAAACTACGCAAAGTGAGAAAAATGCCTGTAAGCGCCAATAACATGAAAAGATCGTGCTTTTTTTTCTCTTAGATTTAGACTCCCGGAAAATTTCCGTGCAAAAATTGAATGAAATAGGGTACGCCGACGAGTGAATGGACGATAGCTGATTTATATTTGAGGAGGTACAACTGGTTCTTTAGGGTCAACAGAGAGATTAAATTTATGTTACCCCACGGATGTTCAGATTTATGTTAACTTATGTTGTATATTCGTATTGTCGATCCCAAAGTGCCAGATTTGTGGTAAATATTTTATTTATTGCATATTTATTAATAAAAACCGAAAAATTAGATCCTCAACGACTCTGAAGTAGCCTCCGTCATATTCACAATGAAAGTTTCACCATAAAAGCGGGCTAAAAAAACGTTGCACAAAATCTATCGGAATCTTATTTAAATAGCCCCGAATTACCGGAGCGGAATTAATATTATAGGTAAAATTTTGCGTTTTGTGGCGACTCGTCTTCACGATTTCCAAGCAGAGCAAGGTTATGGGTGCTATTTCGTCATTATGATAATATTCAACCGGAACTTGAAACCGTTTTATAATGTAGTGCTTGAACTACACGGTGAAGTTCGAATTTACGATTTTTGTACAATATCTATTATGTCTAATTTATCAAATTTCAGTTTTCCAACGACCTTAGTTGGATACGTGAGTAGCAAAAACGTCATCACCGCACTTCCGGTCGGCCGTATCCATAAGACGATGTGCTTCACTATCTTAAAGTGCTCGACTTTACAATTTTATTACGAAAAAAACTGAACGGTCAATATAGCTCGAATTTTTCCAAAGGGTGCATAACGTATCCGTCAACATCATATAAAAATTCAGGCTCGAAAGTTGGAGTCTTTTTAATGATCGTACCTCCTTAAAATAAGTAAATATAAATTGTCGATAAAAACTCGAATCGCTATAATTTAGCAAAAAAAAAAATCACCGGTCTCGCAGTCTGCAAAATCGCGGTGCGTTATCGCCAAATTAATTTTTTTAAAATTGAACATAAAATAATGGAAAAATTCGCGTTGATATAACATTTAAAACAAGCTATTAATACGCTCGTGTAAAAATAATAATTTTAAATGCAGAACTCGAAATTTATTGCAGCAATCGTGTCGTTTTCGAACGAAATATTGTGTAGAAGTTAGCTATATCAATGGAGAAGTTTGTTTTGATATTTTCATTTTACAGTCCATTTGAATATTAGAGTGTCGTTATTCGTCCATTCACTGGTCGCTCAACCCTACCTCGAAAATACATCTACACATATAAAATGGCGTAAGGAATGAATTATTCGTTGGGCGAAATAGTAAAATTGGCGATTTTTTACTTGAAAACCGCTTGGGCCGCCTCCGATACTGTCTTCTTCATGACGTGGCCCTGTTCCTTGAGCGACAGAGCGGCGTATCGCTCGAGCGAGGAAACGTACAGTATCCGGTAAGTGCATTCCGACTGTCTGCCCTCTTTGCATTTTGATAAAAGATCGCAGAGCGCCTCGTACCAGGCTACGCTGTCCCTGTGCGCGTGTGTCGATTCGACATCCACCGCGTGCTTGTAAGCATCGTCGAAACGATTCTTGTCCGCGTAATACTTGAGAAGTTTCACACGGAGATTAACGTCCGACGGTCTCGCTGACAATTCGGCTGCAGAAAATACACAATACAGTAGAATCTTGATTAACCGAACCTCAATCAGGGTGTCTAATTTTGACGAGGACTAAAATTTCATGACATTTAAGGCCTTTTAAGGCGGGCGACCCCACTTTAGATGCTTCAAAAAATCAATTATTTGATTTATTATCAAATAGAAATGCGATAAATTTCGAAATCGTCAATTACATTATCCGAAGCTGCTTGAAGTTTCATCTTATCGTGTTATTTTTCAGTTATGTCCACTACTAATTCAAATCAGACTGATACAACTAAAGATAAGATGAATAACAAAAAAAAAAAAAAATGCAAATCGGCCCGTATCTTCTAAACCAGTTCGCGGCCCATGATGCCAATTTTTTCTGTATGTCCACACTAACAACAGAAAATTCAGAAAAATTTAGAGCAAAATCAAACGTGACATACTTTTTGAAAATCGATTTTTTTCATTTATTATAACATTTTTGTACGAATTTTTTTTTTTTTATTGTTAAAGTCTAAAGTTCATCCAAAATCAAAAATATTTAGTCCGATAATTTTTTTTGCCTGGGCCATAGTTTTTAAGGTACATCTAGTTGAAAACTGATTCTCATTTTTCAAAAATTGAGATATCTAGAGCAGGACTCATAAAAAAAATCTGAAAAAAATCACAGACACTCCTAGTAAGTACCTTATGATAATAAAAAAATTGCAGGACTCTGAAAAATAGTGAGGGTTTTGACCTTGCTGAAAACCTGTGGAATGCCTCATATATATATATCTTCAATATAGATTGCATATTTATTTAAATTTTTGTTGTATATCGGACCGTGAAAAAAAAATAACGTTTCGCTTATCCCAACCATCTTTGGTCCCAATTGATTACGATAGTCGAGATTCTACTGTAATTATTATTTCCTTCTCGGTCGTACGCATCATTGGCTTACCGGCTATGAGAGCTTCGAGATCCTCGCCGCCGTTGTTGGGCCTATCGTCGGTGAGAAGCTTCTCCTTGAGCTGAAAAACTATGGGATGATGAGGAAACCTGTTGTCGGCTCTGTCCACCCAATACTTGATTCTGTTGACGTCATGTCCTATCTCCATGTCGGCCAAAAGTTCGCACACTGCGCGACGCGCAACATTCGACGTAAGGACGATTAGAAAATCAAAGGATCCAAAAAAAAGGAAGAAAATGATAAAGGACGTCGTTTTACCTTTGAGCACAAGATCGTCCTGTCTAGGTTCGAGTTCGAGCGACTGTTTGTACTGCGACAGGGCGGATTCCTTTTGTCCGAGGGCCTCGTAAATCTTGCCCAAGAGTTTGTGAGGCCCTGCCTGATCGGCCTTGACCTCGAGGTAAGACGATACGTAACGCCTCGCCGACTCGTAATCCTCCACTTGAAAGTAGAGCTTCGCAATGTTGTAACATCTCAGAGTTCTCTGCGTGATTCAACAATTCGAATAATTACGAAGAGAGCAAGAAAAACGTGCCAGAAGGTGACCTTGACCGATGTTTTTTTTTTTTTGTTTTTCTTTTTTCTCGCAACTCGCGACTTTTGAGCGACACTTGTGAAAGATGGCGAGTGACGCGGAGAGAGGGGTGAGTAGTCACGCGAGAAAAGCGAGGTTAACAGCGTCGAGGTGGGAGAAAGAGTGAAAAAATGTGCTAGCCGGCATTCTCGATGCGGTCCGATCGCGCGCCAAAAGGCTTAACCTCACTTTCTCGCTCGACTTTGTTCTCCCTCTCTCTCTCACTCCGTCACTCGTTACGTACCTCGTTTTCGTCCTTCACCTTCCTAAAAAGTTCCTGCACATGGCGATCGACCGACAATTTCGTACGGAACATTGCGCTTTCTTTCGTTGCACGAAGCTTATTCTTTCTGGATCACGGGGACGCGCGGTCGATTCTTCTCGATACCATTGGATTTTTCGTTCTTCTCGCAACGCCGAGATACTTTCGCGTCCAATTTTTACCCCGTCGCGCTTTCAATATATATATTTTTTTTTTTACGCTTTTTTTTGTCACTTTCTTTGTAATCGGAAAATCGTAGAAGCGAACACGCAGATATACGCAAAAAGGGATGCGCGCGCGCGCGATTCTTTTTCGCCTCTCGTGATTCAACCCACTCTAACCCAGGCGATCGCACGGCAGCTCCACGTAAGCGTGCTCGCACTTTAGGCGAACTATTTCACGTTCCGCGCGGTCGATTCGAACGTTGACAAGGCGCGCGCACGCGCAAGCCTGTCCGATGTGAAAATTTACGAAAAATAATTCGAAGACTGGAATGGCACGAGATATTCGCATACCGTCGATGTAATAAATCGAAGGATCGTTTAATTTAAAAAAATTGTTAATATTGCGTTGAATAAAATACGTCTGAAGAGACGCTAAAGTGACACAAAGTAGAAGGAAAAAAAAAACGAATCTCGCTCTCCTTCCGAGAGGTTAGGCTCGCTCGATTCGTTATTCACTAAAACAATATCCTGAAAAAAACAAACCTCAAGCCACGGATAAAACGAAACCGCAAAATGTCAGCGCAAACGGATCAACGAATGGTCAAGATTCTGCGCTACAGCGAAAATTTCCTGGTCCTAGAGAAACCCTACGACCTAGTGATAAACAGTAACGATCCTGACAAGGTAAACAGCCAAAAAGAAAAAAATAGGTATTCGGAAAAAAAAATAATGTATTTCGCTGATCGACCGTTCTCGGCGCACTCTCGCACAGTACACTCTTCAGAGCGTGATCCGTGGTCTATTTCCCGACCTCGCGAACCCGAAGCTTCGTCACGAATTTCACTTCGTGCACAGGCTGGACTTTGCGACGAGCGGAGTAATGTGCGTCGCGCTCAGCAAGCAGTCCGCGCGCCAAGCTTCTTCCGCCTTTTCCGAAAGACTCGCCAGGAAGTATTATCTTGCGCTGGTGCACGGCGACGTGGCGGATGAACGACTGGTCATCGACAAAGCCGTAGGTCGGTGCGCTCATGTACAAAATAAATGCATTCGCGTATACATTTTTGTTCGCGATTATTCATTTCGCTGCTTACATACGAATTTCTCCAATATCATTTGTTTAAATTACTTCTAATAGATTTTTTTTCTACTATCGGAGTAAGATTTTTCTTTAGCTAGAACAATTGAAAAGTTTCGTTTGAATTGTTCATTTTACATTCGTTATTCGTTCATTCACTGGTCGGTTTTCTCCTATTCTTGTTCTCTAAATTTTCTTGTTTCTCTCTGTAAATTCTCTCTTTACTTTATTTCTTCTGTAAAATTGAATTCTGCAAATTTACTTTATTTATTCTGTAAAATTGAATTCGGTAAATTTACTTGATTTGTTCCGTAAAATTTAATTCTGTCAATTTTCTTGTTTCTCTCGCGCGAACGAAGCTTCCTCGCGGAGGAAGCGAAAAACATCAAACGAACGTAAAGCAGGCGACGATCGACGCGAGAAGAAAGCAAGCCGAAGAATGTGCACCGACGACGACGGAGATAACTGCGAGAAGCCGCGCGCCTCTCGTACCGCCCTGATCGTTCTCGAGCGAGGCCTTAGAGCGGGCAAACCCGTAACCAAAGTTCTCCTTAGACCGGGAACCGGAAGGAGGCATCAATTGCGCGTACACTGTTGTCACATTGGACACACGATTGTCGGTGATTACACGTACAGCGATAGACAAGACACCGAACCGCATCGAACCTTCTTGCACTCGTTTCGGCTCGTAATCGACAACGAGATCGAGCCTATCGACGAGACAACGTTGGATCCCTTCGTCACGTCAGATCCGCTCAATCGTTGGATACCCAATTGCTTTGTGAGAAGAATAGATAAGAGCGCTTTCGCGGACATAGATCGATTGCTCGTTGATCATTAAAATCATTCCACGCGCAATTGAATTATACACTTATTGTACAAAGCTATAAAAAATATACACGAAGATTGGCATTTGCTGAGAAGAAAAACATTATCGCCGCGTCTAGACACCATTGACACCCGATTCTCGTATCTCGTAAGGAATTATTTTACGGCCCAAGTAAGGTGACTCACGAACGTGCAAGTAACGACGATCTTCTCGCTTCACCAGGCAATACGAATTCGTCACGAGGCTCGACCACGTTATTCCCAATGTTGGCAAATCACCGTTGCAAACGTTTGAAAAATGTTTACCATCCACCGCTGCCGATACCTAATTGACGAATAAACGATAAGAAATATAATATTAATAGCTTTTGCCAGCGGCTTCGTTCGCGTGGACTTTTGGGATTTGATCCAGAGAGGAGATAAACAAAGAGAGAGATAAAAAAAGTAAGAAATAAAGAAAGGAGTGTCATATTTCTCAGGCACGGTGGTAGACTGAGGTAAGGGTTGGTAATTGATAAAATAGTAGTATAAAAGTGCCAACCTTCAACTACAGCATACAATGTCACTGTTGTCTAAAGATGTTGCAATTTACAGGGTGTTTGCTAGTTTTTTCACCCCTAGACCCTCTATGTCTTAAGTATTACGGTAATCGAGATGATTTTTTTTTCCATTTTTTTTTGTACGCAAAGTTTCGCCTTTAGTCATAACTTTTTTGTTTGTGGTTGTAACAGCACGAAATAACTTTTGTCGCACGCATGCGGAGTGAAAGGAGGCCAATTTGAGCAAAATTTATAACTAAAGTTTAATAAAAACATCGGAAACATAAAAAGTATTTTCTTAAGGCCTTGGGCCACTCGAGAGGCCAAAAAAGGGCAAATTTTGTGATTTTTTTTTCAGCGAAACCATAAAATCAATCGGAATTACAAAATAGGGGTTTTATTATACGCGTAATTGTTACAAAATTATTTTTTCACAGCGATACATGTCAAAATGGCGACTGTGCAGCATTTTTCCGATAACGCCTTTATTTCTGGAAGGTCAACGGCCGGACCAACAGCTCCTATAATTTTTCAGTTATGATGAGACACTAAAGTTTTTTCGATTATAAGAATAGCTATAGAAGTACGTAGGATTTTTTTTTTATATGTTGTTTTTTTGTCAAAATAGCGCATTTCTAAAACAAAAAGTATAAAATGCCATGAGAAAATCGTCAGAAAATTGTTTATAAAAAGGAACTATGCAATATAATTTAAAAAATCCTACTTAGTGCCTCAAAAAATGTAATTATAAATATACAGTTAAGATTTCAAGTGAATAGGTTGAAATTTGTTTGAGTTGTGAGTCCGGCCGACTTGAAAAATGTAGTTTTGAGATAAATACGTTTAAAGTTAGTAAAAACTCACGACATGAATCAAGAGGGGTTGGCTAGGATTAAAAAATCGCGTGTTTAGAGATTTTTCACACACATAATCTTTTGGAATATAATTTGAAAGGTACTATGGTACATTTTTAACGAAAAAAAATCGATTTTTGGAAGATCCTAGAGTGGCCTAAGGCCTTAATCCTGACCCTGGTAAACTAGTATCTCTTATTTTGACCACATAAACTAGAGAACTTTTTAAAACCAAGCTAATTTCAAAGTAGCTTTTAGTTTTTTTTTTATAATGAACTTAGAAGTTGACATTTTTCATACATTTACACATTTTTAAGACCTGGAAGCTCACGAGTCATTCTCTTGAAACCAATTGTATCAAATAATGATTTAAAAAAATAATAAACATACATTGCAGAATACAACAAAAGTTATTTCGTGCTATTACAACCACAAATAAAAAAGTTATGACGATTTAAGGGCGAAATTTTGGGTAATTAAAAAAAAACGAAAAAAAAAATTATATCTCAATTACCGTGACACATAGGACATAGGAACTAAGGGTGAAGAAATTTGCAAATGACTCCCTCAATCCCCCGAAAAAGTGTCTCTGTCCATGCGCCAAACACCCTGTATATTCGGCGTAATTTTTCAACTTGCCTGATTGACGCAGACTATAGAAATCTCGTGATTTCTACAGAGATTGTGCAAGCTCTGTCCGACGAAGCGCAGACTCTTGGCACGATTTTTCAGCTCTGCGTCGCAATACTCGGATCTGTAAGGCGCGGCTATGGAATCGATTACCAGTAGGCTGATCTTCCTTACTGCCATCAGCCCAGGTATTCTCTCCAACAGACAGCTCTCCAGATCGCTCTGCCGATACGAACGGAGAAAATATATTTTTTTTTTACCGTTTGGAGGAATATCGATAAGCGTCGTGTCTCGTTACTATTTCTCGCTTCCTACAATTGTTGAGACGTGCTCGACGAATATGCGATCCGCGGATGCGCCGTGAATGGAGACGAGGTGCGAAAGTTTGAGCAATTGCTGCAGCCGTCTGGTAGGAAATATGGATTCGGTGCAGATGTAAGCCGCACCTGGCAAGTGAAAGAAAGGCTTCATCGTTTTTTTTTGTCGATCGAGAAGGCACATCCGAGCAGACGGCAGGAAAAATAGGTGAATTTTATGATCTTGAAAAACAAACTTGGATGAAATCGTACAAATAATTTTTGAGATAATAATCTTCAAAACTAACTTATTTTTTTCCTCCGTCTACTCGTCTACCTTAAGGGCATGTACAAGGTCAACATAACCTCACAAATTTTCCAACCCAGTTTTCTCATAAACGGTTAAAGTTTTTGAGGAAAAACAAAGAATCAGGCTCTGGAGAATATCCTGACACAGAGCTTGATGATTTTCTTTTGCCCAAAAAATTATTCATTTTTGAGATATCTCGGTTCGAAAATTTTGAGCTATCTCTCTCGCACTCATATGTCACGTGGTACAGCTTCTACTTCGCCTCAAGGATGTCAAATTGAGAAATAGAGTGAAAAAAAAAACGAAAACGTGTACCAGCTTGTAAGCCTCCGCAGCTTTTTGGTATTTGCACGGAAAGGCAAAGTTGAAGAGCGTACTGGGTTTTTCCGCTTCCCGCAGCACCGTAAATTTGAGTTATTCCTTTAAGGGAAATTCCTCCACCCAGAGCAGTGTCCAATTTCGAGCAGCCTGTCGTCAGATATTTTTCACTCTTCATCATCTCATCCGCGTTACTCCAATCGGCCATTATTCGAATTCAAAATGTCCGCCGTTTGGCGCCTCTTTTTGAGGTTACGTTTCCCTCGTGAACTACGTATATCCCCGTAAATCCACAAATTTTCGTTTGATCTTCGCGAATAGTAAGCACACCTGGCACTCTTTTGTCAAACGAGAATGGTGCAAAAATATTGCTTTACTTGTTGAACGAATTAGAAAAGCCAACAGGCAACAGGTCGTTGACGGTGCGATCGCAACGAACCCTCACGTCGCAACTTCCGCAATGTCTCGAAAATTCGGAAAACTTCATATGAAATACACAATCTCCGTATTCGTGTCAATTCGTTCGAAAGTTAAGAAGAAACAAAATAGAGGTATCAAAAATTCACCTTCGAATCGTAAAAACTCTTTATTGACATGTGTACAATTGAGCGTCGCGTTAATTTTTTTCTTACGGCAATTAGAGTTTGAATTTTCGGCAGTACTTCCGGTCGCTCGTTATATTCTTCGAGCTCGCACGCAGCCACTTCCGGACCATTATCGCAGAGAACCGATAACCGGAAGTGACCTCTCATTTGTGGCGAAATTTGTTTAAAAAAAAAAAGATCGCACTGAATAACTTAAACGGAAAAAAATCTGTTCTTTTCTCGCTGTTTTGGGAATGAACGAGAAAGGAAGGGACTTCGAAAATAACAGAAAAAAAAAAGGAATCTCACTTAACGATGATGAATTGCAACAGTCTTTTTATCCTTCGAACGAGGGCTTCGACGAAGCCACGGTCGACCATCGTGTACTCGTTCTGAGTGTCCAACAGTTGTGCGATAAAAGCGTCGGTGAGGACCGACGCAAGGCCCTGCTTCAATTCCGTGAGGGTTTCATTGGTGACTCGCCAATCGAGCATCGTGTCCTCCATTCCTGAATGAAAAAAAAGAAGAAGAAGATACCAATTAGAAATCTCGCTACACAGTGCGCTGGACAACAACTCTATTCTTAGACATTTCTCTTCTTAAATATCTCTATTCTGCAGCAAGTTCAATCAGAAACATCTTTATTCCAAAATATCTCATGTCTTAAACATTTCTTTGCCCAAACATCTCTATTCGTAAAGATCACTGTGCCATAATAACTCACTTCTGAAATATTACTGCTCTTAACCCTTCGTGATCACAATTGGGTCGATTCTACCCAGTCAGTTTTGAAAAAAAGTATCGTGACCAAACAATCCGTTCGAAGTGGTTCAAAAAATTACGAAACATGCTTTGAACTTTCTAGATGATGTACAAAAAAAATTCATTTATAAGAAATAAAATGTCGGTGTTAAAAAAAAAATCATATAGAGGTGAAAACGCAAAGACTCTTTTTCGCTAAAAAAAATCATAGTTCCATAAGTTTCCAACATTTTTACGTGAAATTTGGACGTGCTACTCCTCAGATGTGCTACTTTTGGGGGGAAAAATAGTAGCATAGTGCGCGTTCCAAAAAAAAAAAAAGGTATTTATTCCGACATGTGAAGAGTGTAAATTGTATGGTATGAGGATACTTCATACTCCAGGTAAGATGGTGAATACCGTCCTTTTCGAAGCCGGGAACTATATATTTACGCCAAAAATTGGTCCACTGGTCGATTCTACCCAGGATGACCACGTAGGGTTAAATATCTCCATTCCACAATCTTTCGTATCCGAAACTTCTCTATTCTTAAGGGATTACGTGGGTTTGAAAATTAAAAAAAAAAAACTTTTTTCTTATTTTATTATTTAATAGTACAATATGTCTAGAATATTCTCCCAAAGTTTTAAGTCAATCGGAGTAAAAGTCTAGGAGAGAGAGAGCCTTTGGGAATTCCCCCCCGTTGGGAAAGACCGGCCGGGAGCGACGCAGGTATATCGCATTCTTCTCAAAACACTATTTTTTAAGTCGGTGGACACGATTTCTCAAAAATTAATGCACCGATCTTATTGAAATTCTGCCCACTCCTTCGAAATAGCATTGACTAGTGACTGAACGAAGGTTTTTTTTTCGATTACAACTAATTTTACAAGGCTATACGTAGTGTAAATTGTACCAAAAATTGAACTATTTCGCATACAACTCTGGCAAAAATTCAAATTTCAATTTAAAAAAAAATCCTTCGTTCAATCACGAGCTATACTCATCTACTAACAGAAAAAAATTTGGTTTTTTAATTTCAGATAAAGCTATCATGAGTTATCCTGACCACCACGAGGACACTTTTTTTTCGAGGGGTCTCCGGAAACCACTCACCGGCTGAAATTCCCAAATTTTTGGATGAAATAAAAAAAAAAATTGTTGTAATGTTGCTCTTTTATGTGCTTAACATTTTGAATAAAATAATTTATATATATTTTTAAAAAATTGAAAAAATATGTTTTTTTGTGGCTTCGAAACCCACGCAACCCCTTAAGAAGAGAGATGTCTGTGAATAGAGAAATAAAGAATAGAGTTGTTATCATGGCAACAATTTTGCACGTTCGACGAGATTTGTTTATCGAATTACCCTGCGTCCTGTTGCGTCTCGAGCTGGCCTGCATAGTGTAAAAATCCACGTGGCTCCAGAGTATATAGAGGCTGTGCTCGACGACGAGTGAAAGATACTTGACGGTGCGTCGTTTGATCTTGGCCTCACTTTTCAATCGTTGCTCCACGACCATTCGTCTTTTGGCAACATCGAGTTCGATCTCTTCCTCGGTAAGATATTTGTTTAGATCGGCAGTGCTCATGTCTCGGACCATTGCGATTCTCTTGACGAGGCTATCCAAGTGCGGAAGTTCCGAGTGTAGAACACCCGTCGATGTGACGAGTTGATCGAGCACAGCGCCCAACGGTACGCCCGTAGCGTTGTTCCTCGCCCCTTCCTTGCCCACTTTAAGCGTCAATTCGGGCTCGAACAGCAAGTTACGAATTTTCTGATCCATACGAGAGTGTTGCATCTGATTGCGCGTGTAAAGTAAAACATTTGCGGCTATTTGAGCGACCGATGAGTGTCTCTCTTCGGCGTGATCGGTTCCCGTGTCGTCGCTGTGACAAAAATTCATCGTTTGAGGATTAAACTTTGGCAGTAAATTGATAACGAGACGTTGAAGCCTGTAGAGATGTGCACGTAGCTCTCTCATTCCCGTATTGTCAATGAGATTGCTGTCGTCGTTGTCGTTTCTCGTAAGCTCGTCCTCCACGAGTTTGTACATGTCGACGTTAGCCGAACGAGCGATTACGCCGCTCAGGCAAGCGACCTCTTTGAGAAAATGACGATTCTCACGTGGCGATGCGTTGCGTAATATCGTTTCAACGGTGTCGCGATGAGACTGCAAGAAGCCGCAAACTTGTACCGCACACGATTGATTCTCAGTGCCGAGGGTCGTCAGCAGTGCGTCGCACAAATAGAGACCCGGCAAAAAGATCTGTTGGTATCGTTGTCCAACCGATGGTACGAAAGTCGACTCGGTGTCTTCGAAGGCTACGTGAACGTCCGGATGTTGATCGAAAGCGCACATACTCGACAAACAAGACAGTACCTTGTTCTCGAGAAGGCTCTCTGCCCCGAGTCTTGTCGAGGCCATTCTGCAAAATGTCGCCATCTTCGCTTCGTAAAGATACAAAGGTCTTAGGCTCTGAGGATCAGGCTGAAGCATACCACGTAGCAAATTGTCCGACTCGAGAAGACCGTCGATCATGTGCTTGAGATAACCGTGACTCGCGAGATAAACGATCCACGTGTTGTCGCAATCGAGCTCGAGTATTTTGTCGAGACAAGAGAGCGCGAGCATCTTGCATACGTCGTGGCCACCCGAACAATTGTGACACAGTATGTCCATGAGTTTGTTGCCGAAAGCGTTGATAACTTGTATCGTTGCGTAACGATGTGAACGCTCGCTCGTACCGGAAGCACCTGTACCCCGATACATCGAACTGTCCAATTGGCTCACGTACGTCATCTCACCGATGTTCTCGTCGTCACGCTTATTATCGGCTTTCTCACGTCCCACGACGCACAAAAAATTCAACAGCGCACCGTAAAGATGCGTTCGTACTTTTTGCGATGAAGCGCCGGAGTTCAAGATCCACTGGAGCACGTGAGACAGTATGATCTTCATCATGGTCGTGTTTGATGGCGACGATGGCAATATCTCGTTCTCGGATTGTAGGGCGAAGCTGTTCTTAAGATTTACCAGTAATACTAGAACCGTGCCGGAAACGAGAGTTTTTATCTCGTTCAGAGCCTCGCACGTCGTCATCTTCTGCAGTAAATCGTGTGACAAATTTAGAAGCAACCTCTGACGTTGAGCCGTCGGCAATTGTTGGCTGTTAGCTATTGAGAATAGTATCTCCGTAGTTTGACACCAGCCTTCGACGAATTTTACCGTAGCGTATGAAAGTGTCTTCGTTTGATTCCTCTTCAATGCGTAAGATAGTATCGATTGTAATTCCTGATGCATCAATTTTCTCTGAGTCGCCGTTGAGCTGCTCTGTGTAACGGCCAATTCTTCGGTGATCAGGCAATGAAGCTTGCGTATGTCGATTAGCTGTGGACCACCGGCGAGTAGAACGGGCACGCTGCAACGTCCCAATACCATTTCTATCTGCGAAGGATCGAACAATTCCCAGGATTTCGGTGGCTCGAGATCAAGCTGAAAGTCAATGTAGTGCAAAAGATCCATGAGTAATTTTTGCGACGGCATCCGGGTACCTTCGCGATCTTGACTCGTGTCACCGACGAGACGTTGAACGAGACAATTTTGAAGATTTCCACCAGCGACGCGTAACTCGATAGCGGCGATCTTCAAGAGCCACGACATACAGGCTAGCTCGGTTGCACGATCGGCTCCTTGAAACGGCAGCTTGGAAAGATGCCTCTGTACGAAGTCTTGATTAGTCGCGGTACGAAGAAATCTCAGTACGGGCACCGACGTTTTCGTATTAGCCGCGAGTGTGTGAAGAAACCAATAGCATGCCTCGGTTATTTTGTCGCGTGTGCGTTCGAGCGATAGCTCGAGAATTCCGAGTATCGAGTGAAGACACGTGCGTGGAAATCCTAATATACCGGGCTGTTGTATTATCGTTTTTCTTATGTCCTTCGTGATGTCAAAGCCGAGAAGATAGTGCGCGAGATTGGGCGCGGGCCTCGTGATACTTTGCATCATGAGCAACAATATCCGATCTTTGCAATTACCGATACGTTCGATCGTGCCGTCATCCTCGGGCTCGTTCGTCTCGGTGTTCTCGTTGTCGAGACACTCGACGAAACCGTGTCTAACGGCTATCGCGAGTGACGGGCTTGCGGTAAAAGTCGAGAGTAGCTCGGTATCGGCACCAGGCTCACAGGCCACACCCTGGACAACACCGATCGCAACGTACGCGTGTTCTCTCAACCAGGAATTGTACGAAACGTAAGTAGCGATGTTGATCATGTGATCGGGTTTGCCGGTGCGTGGATTAACGCCCAACAGCAGACGCGACAAGCCAGTGAGTATCTTGTTCGTCGAGGTTGCCACGGCCAATTGTGTCATATAATGATGTTGAGTCTTGAGGCCTCGCTCGAGTATTCTCAGACAGCAAAGCGCAGCTTTCTCCAGCTCGCATTTGCCCGGAAATGTATCGTAAGTGTCGAGAAGATTGCGTCCCTCGTCAAGCACGTAAAGCAAAGTGTGAAGAAATTCCGAATTCGAGTGTAACTGCGTCATCAAATGATAACCAGGCTCCGGATTAACCAAGGTTGTTTCGCCGGCTTGCAACTCGACCTTACATCCGACAAAGTCCTCGACACAAGGCTCGTACGCAGCGATCAACTTTTCAAAGATTTTCAAACAAGCGTCAGCAACTTGCCACTTTTCGCCTGTATTCTTGTACGATCTTGTGTTGAAGCGAAGAAAGACGGTGTTTATGATGAAGTGAAGATACGGATCGAAGCCCGGATTTCTCTGTCCGACGCCGAGTAAACGCGGTATCGGAAAGTCCGTGAGCGAATCGAGAAGCTCGAGAAAAGCTCGCGTCAACGGATATTCCTCGTTTCTCGATTCGATCTCCTCGAGCTCGGTTTGCACACCGCGCGGTTGATAACTGCTCGTACTCGGTATTGTGCACAGTATCTGTGCTGCCTCGAGACTCTGCCAAACGGTGGAGGAGCTCTCGGGTGATTTTGCCAGAGCCGCGAGTGTTCGCACGAGGACACCTTTGAGGGGAATCGGCATAGCGCAACCGACCAATCCTATTAGCGACGGCAAAACTTTCCAGCCTGGATGATCGCAAATCGCTACGCGCGACATCTCGTCGTATCGCGCGACTATACGCACCACGTTCAACACAGCCTCGAGGCCTTTAACCTCGTGTGGCGTAATGCCCTTTGGATGACTTCGCTGACGATATATCGTGTCTTGACTAGGCGGTAATTCCTGTCGTAAATTGTAATAATAACGTGTGAGCGAGTTGAAGAAATGATCCCACGATATCGTCGTCGAGCCGGTCGTTCCGTTTGGCTTGAGAAAATTGAATGCTTGACGCGCCGCTTGTGGCGAGGATGCCAACGATCCTATCATTCGTAGATAAGGCACGAAAAGTCCAGCGGGCAATATCTCACCGGCTAGACGCACAAATTTGAATAGTGCCACTTGCCTCGAGGGCAAACGACTCGGATGCAAACTCGCGCTTATGTGCGTACCGTCCGATTGTTGACACCAATAATCCATCGTTAAATCGAGGCCCAACGGATCCGCGCGATATAACTCGGCTATCATTAGCAACAAGTACTCGAAATGATTGTCCAGATTGATCGGTGGCTCGACACCTTCCTGCTGATACGCTTGCACGAATCTCATTGATTCGTCGGCACGACTTCGCAATTCCTTTACCTTCAACGGCATCAACATTATAAAGTCCGATATGAGACTGTGAAAGTAACGAACGTAAAATTCTTCGTTACGCAAATGATCGCATTGAAATATCACACTTGCTATGTAGTGAAATGCACGATTCGACAGTGCCGCCTCAACAAGTATATCGTCCTCTTGCGTTATGTCGCGTGTCTGACCGAGATTCGTGGCCGATTTGATTGTCGTGACGGCTATCGCAAGGGCGAATTGCGCGACTCCGCGTAAGCCGCTACTCTCCCAATTGAGTTTCTCGCTTGTTAATTTGCGCACGATTTCCTCGAGGAAACCGGCCTCGGCGACGAACGGCAACGAGCGCACTATGTCCTCGCCGTCCTCGCGACTGTGCAACGCGCTCAAGTTCAACGAACCCAGGAGGGCCATTATCAAAGCCAAGGTCACACGATCGGGACCACCCTCGCCGGCTTCGGACTCCGGACGACGTGATTGAAGGCTCGATAAGAGACGCAGCGTTATCGACGTCGGCAGGGATGTCTGCGCTGACCATAGATAAAGTATGTCCGCGAGATCCTGCCTCGTGTCGTTGTACAATCTCATCACTGCACGATGATGCTTCGCACCGCCAAGGGCGCGATTCTGCTGGAGAAGATCCTGCTCTTTGGTTGGATCCATTTCCTCCAGGAGCGAAAGCACACGATCCAACAAACCGTCCTCTTGCATCTTGTTCGTGTACTCGGTTATCTTCTTGGTCAGTATCACGGGAGTATCCAACACCCAGCTGTGTCCTATCCTGGCCTGGCTCATCGTTCAAACCCAAACAAAAACACAAAACCGCCCAACGAACGTGATTAATTTCGTAGCTTTGTTATTATTACAGTAGGATCTCGATTAAGGGATCGTCACAGTGTAAAATTTTCAAAAAAATCGATTTTTTTGTTGTTGCATTATCCGATAGTATAGACGATTATAAACATGCTGTTCAATTTTTGGGGCGAAATTCGAATAATTTCGGTGGCCTTTTTTAGAGAAAGTGATTCGAGCAGCGGCTTCCACACTCGAAACTTTAAACGCGTTTTTCAAACACGATGTATACTCTCAAAGGAAGAGTTTTCAAGCTATCCGTCTCAAATTTTGACACAACATTCTTCATGTCAGTCTTTATCTTGCTATGGAAACTTTTTTTTAATCTTCATATTTTTTTGAACGAAAAACTGTCGAACTGACGGCTTATTCTAGTATCAGAGTGCCAGCACTGCTATGAGGATTGGAAGAGCCGTCTCCTGTGAGGCTTCCCAAGGAAGTTATTTCGAGGGAGACAATATTTTGACTGAGACGTCCAAATTTCATGTTTCTATTTTCAGCGGTTTGCGCTGTGCTGTGTCGTGTATGATAGCTTCAGAAAAAAAATTGTGTTTCGATTAACCGAACCATTGTCAGTCTCAATCGATTAGGATAATTGAGGTTCTACTGTATATTCGTAAGTTAGCGTCGCGCGCACCTGGACGAGACTTCTCAGAGCGGCGGTCAGGGCCTTCCTGCCGTCATAGTACAGGAGAACCGCGGTCAGGCCCCTCGTCAAGCCCGGATGATGCGGCATCTGCATTTGAGCCGTGCACAATAGGTCGAGCGCCATGAATTCGTTCAGATCGTACATGTCCGATATGATGAGCGTTTCGTCGACCAATTCCTTCGAAAGAACATGGTGGCCCAGGCCCGGCAAAGTTATACCCTCCGACGCGCCTTTCTTTATCTCGTCTCTACTCTCAGAGTTCTTGGGCTGCGAAGCAAATCCTAGTTAGCGGACGCAAACGCGAACGAGATAGGACGGCGATAGCGAAGCGTTGGAAGGAGAGACAACGATAATTACGGGATTCTTAATGAGGCCGAGAAAGTTTTGTCGGTGATTGCGCAGGGCTTCCGTCAACTCGTGATACTGCGGATCGTTTGTGCTCGGCGCAGAAGTTATGTAACGTTCCACAAGATTTTGGAGCTCCTTGTAAGGTGTCCACATGTCCTCCGTGCTCGTCTTGTCTGCGCGACGAAGAAACAGCGTGTTTTTTTTTTTTTCCCCGTAGCAAACATCGTTGGAGTGAGAGCGCGTGAAAAGAGGCCAGAGGTATTTTTAGGTTAGATGATAGAGGATTGAAGTTTGTACGTTTACAGGCTAGAATCGACGAACTCACCGTCCGCCATTGTCGCAGCTGATTAGTGCGGTGACTCTTGAAGATATTAACCCTCGATTGATCCGTTTACAGACGCGAATTCAATCAAGACACGAGCTTTTTGAGTGTCACGCGTGAACGAGACATCGGAGAAGCCGGTCGTGTGGTGGCAACTGCGGCCATCGTAATGGCGGGAAACGGTCGGCCATCTTGAAAATTTGAACTCGTACCACCTGACGATGAAATTCGTAAGCTCGTTCCTCGGCACCGAACGGAAGAAGTTCGATCGATAAAACTTCCGGTTGTTCACGCGCGGTAAAGTGACCGCGACCCCACTTGTGCGTCACGGTAACCTCGATTAATTCACGGTAACTTTACGTCACTGTCGAGTATACGCAGAATCTCGTGTTGTTTTTCTTTTTTTTTTTTTTTTCTTCTCGCTCTGTCAAGTGGCCGTCTTCGGTCACGCGTCTCAAAGTTTCGCCGCTTCTTCATTTTTTCCATCTCGGATAACTTCACGATTGAATTGCGCGCGCGCGTGTTTTTTTTTTCGTCGCGTCGTCGTCGTCGTCTTGTTCGACCGAGTGTTTTGGGTGAATGTAACGGAGCAACGATACTCTCGTCGCTTTCGCCCGAGCCCACGGGCGCGTACCATCGACTGCGCGATTTTTTTTTGTCCCACTCGCGGTGTGTCAAAGACATTCGGTATGCTTCGATGATAAAAAAAACAAACGAGCAAAGTGTCACACTGTCCTCGACGAGACTCGCCCGATCGAGCTGTCAAGAGTGTCAAAACCCCCTCCCCGCCCCTCCCAACTCGGTGTGATAGCGATAGCGCGATCAGCGTTCCGTCCTAACCTCCAAATTTTTGACGTACTCGCGGATAAACAAGTCTCGTCGCATCGTTAGAGAAAGAGAGCGAGAGAGGGAGAGAGAGAGAGAGAGAGAGAGAGAGAGAGAGAAAGACAGAGACAGAGAGAAAGATCAGGTGAGCTTGGAAACGTTAATTTTTGCGACTTGATTAGATTGTAATTCTTCGACGCTCGTATCTCAGCGAAACGAATGACGAAACTTACGAGAAAAGAAAAAAAAACGTTTTTTTCATCCACAACAGATCGCGCCGCATGAACGGAGGAGAAAAGAAAAATGTAATGCGCCTGTTAAGTAGCGTAGCCTCATGGCTGAGATACGTCGCGCCTCTCTATCCAACGATCTGTCAAAGTACACTCTTCCCCTGCAAATACTCGAGGTAAGTTTCCCTTCCCCTCACCCCTTCGTTCGCTTGCTAAGAGTGTTTATTTTTCCAATATTTTCTTTGTTGTTTTTTGTCGTCCTAACAATGTAAAAAAAAACCCAAAAACATTCGATTCGCCGCAGCGTCGTAGCATTGCCAATGATACTAACTCCCCCAGCGGTCGTCTCCTGGCCGTCGGCATGAATCAAGGCGACAAACAGGCGCAGAAAGAGCGCAGGGAACATCGCGACAAATCTAGAGTTTACAGGAAGTACTCGGAACTGACGCCGCCAAGCGTTCAGACTCGTTACGACAATTATGGGTACGTAATGACTTTTTTTTCCCTTCCCGAATCTCATCCGACACGATCGACGGATAATTCAGACCTGCGGTTTCCAACCTTTTTTCACGACCAGCGACCACATTGTAGTTTTCGCTCGTAGGAGAAGCCGCGAGGTTCAAGAATAATAAACTGTGTTGAAAAAAAATTGTTTTCGTTGCATCGCAAAGATGCAAACTTCAACGTCGTTTTCAAACGAAATATTGGTGTATAGAAGTTGGCGCCTTTGCTCGAGAACAATAGAATCCTCCTGTCCTGAATTTTGAAGTGTGACCACGAAGGGTTAAAAAGATACGCCGTCTCGAAACTCCTTAAACATAATAGTGGCATGGACAGAGTAGGCATTATTTTAATATAATAAGAGTATAATGATTGGAAAATTAAATATCGCTTTTATCAATGTGGCTTTTGAGCTTGCATCTTCTTCACAAATTGTGTAATCCTGGGGCTAATATTATTGCTCGTCACTTACTTTCAGTCCATTCCGGCACTTGTTTTAAATTTATACGCAAAGCCGAAAATCCTTGTTCGCATAAATAATTTGTGGCCAAAAGTGTAACATAGCGCAAGACAAGTTGCCAAATTTTAGTATATGAAATCGCCTTTTTTCACCAAAACTCCTCAAGGGAAACAGATTCAAACGCATCCCTGCAGTTTCTATCATTTCGCAATTCAATTGGTTCTTCCTGGACTTCCTCTGCAACCTCTTCAAAAATTTTAACAATTACCCTGTTGAATGTTGACATTGTTTTTTTTTACTTTTGAATAAAACGTTTCGCAGACTATATTTTAGCTCTCACACCACCGGTTGGGCACTAATGCTCTAGCCGATTTCCCAGTAGACTTTTCGACAAAAGCGTTTGTCGTGTGTTTTCTTTTCTCACTCCTCCTCTCTCTCCCTCTCTATCTCTCTCTCTTTCTTTCTCTCTCTCTCTTTTCTATCTCTCCCATTTTCTTTTGTTTTTGTTTCTTTGTTTTTTCGGTAGAAATTCAGTAGCGAGCAAATCTAATTCACTACCAGGACGATGTAGCAGCGACTCTAGAGCTTCCTGCGCCAACTTTGCGGCGGACATTCAAGCGGACGATTTAGCCACGCAGCTCACTCTGCTGGATCTGGCCACATTCAAGGGCATAAGACCCGAGGAGTTGTCCAGTTGCTCGTGGAACAAAAAGAACAAGCTCCTCGTTGCTCCCAACGTCGTTGCCTTCACCAGACGCTTCAATCATGCAAGTCGATAATTTTTTTTTACGATTATGCAACAATAAATAACATTTTTATTAATTTATTTTCTTCTTTTTTTTGTTTTGTTTTTCTCGGCAATGGAAAATGTCACAGGTGAGTTTTTGGACGGTGCAGGAAATCCTGAATTCGGCAACGCCGAAGCAACGCGCCGAAACGATAGCGCACTTTGTACGCGTCGCAAAGAGGCTCTACGACCTCAACAACCTGCACTCTCTGTTCGCAATAATATCGGGACTGCAGAGCGCCTCGATTTATCGATTGAACAAGACCTGGTCGTGTCTCGGTAAAAAGGATCGCGCGACATTCGACAAGCTCGCAGAGGTATTCAGCGATCGTAACAACTGGATGACGCTCAGGGAACACATGGACACACTCAAGTTACCCTGTATACCGTATCTCGGCCTCTTCCTCACCGATCTCGTCTACATCGACATGGCACATCCAGCCTCGAAAGTGAGAAATTCCTCATCGTTATTCACTTTAAGGGGTTACGTGGGTTTCGAAGCCAAAAAATAGCATATTTTCTTTATTTTTTTTTAAATATAATATATAAATTATTTTATTCAAAATGTTAAGCACATAAAGGAGCAACATTTCAACAATATTTAAAAAAAATTTAACTCAAAAATTTGGGAAATTCAGGGGGTGGGATCTGGTTTCCGGAGACCCTTAAAAAAAAAGTGTCCTCGTGGTGGTCAGGATAACGCATGATAGCTTTATCTGAAATCAAAAAACCAAATTTTTTTCTGTTAGTAGATAAGTATAGCTCGTGATTGAAGGAAGGATTTAAAAAAAACTTGAAATTTGAATTTTTGCCAGAGTTATATGTAAAATAGTTCAAATTTGGTACAGTCTACACTACGTATAGGCTTGTAAAATTAGTTGTAATCGAAAAAAAACCTTCGTTCAATCATCAGTCAATGCTATTTTGAAGAAGTGGGCAAAATTTCAATAACATCGGTGCATTAGTTTTTGCGAAATCGTGTCCACCGACTTCAAAAATAGTGTTTTGAGAAAAATGCGTATACCTGCGTCGCTCCCGGCCGGTCTTTCCCAACAGGGGTAATTCCCAAAGGCTCTCTCTCTCTCCTAGACTTTTACTCCGATTGATTTAAAACTTTGGGAGAATATTCTAGACACATTGTACTATTAGATAATAAAATTTAAAAAAATTGATTTTTTAAAATTTTCAAACCCACGTAACCCCTTACAAGAAAATGCCACAAAAAAAATTGATTTTTTTTCAAATCTCTATACCAGAATACTGCCCCAAATCGTTTCAAGCCTTTGCTTTGACCAATTTCCCGTAATGTTTTGTTTCATTTCGCGATCTGCAGAACAGCGACAATCATCAGAGAACGCTCAAGATGGACAGCGTGCTGACGAGAGTTCTAGTCTTTCAAGCGAGCGAGTATCCCAGCATTATTCCACTGCCGGACGTACAGAGATACCTCAACAGCGTGCGCTATATCGAGGAACTTCAAAAGTTCCTCGAAGACGATCACTTCAAGTGAGTTATGAGAATTATTTTTATTTCTATTTTTTTCGCTTTTATTTTTCTTCCATCGAATACTTTCAGGCTATCGATGAAGCTCGAGCCGAACTCGCCGGTGGCCTCGTCGAGCAGCAGCAAAGAGTCCGTTGGCGACGTAGTTACGGGAGTCGCGGCTCTCTCGCTATCACCGGCACGGGGCTGCGCCGGCTCGTTACGCCTACACGCCGCATCCGCTGCCAACAAATTTGTTCCCGGACATCGCAAGTCTCGCAGCCTCGGAACAAAGTAAGAATCGCTGCGTTTACCTTTCTCTCTCTCTCTCTCTCTCTCTCTCTCTCTCTCTCTCTCTCTCTCTCTCTCTCTCTCTTTCTCTCCTTCCGCGACCAGAAAATACGTGTCGTCGACGGCCTCGCCGCTATTTCATCACCGGAACCGGATACGAGACTAAATAAATCGCCTCAATCTTCATCGCTCCCATTTTTTCACTTTATCGAATGGACACATTCCACTAAGCTAATGTTTAAAATGATTCTAGAACTAAATATCGTACGATTGACATCAGTCACACTCATTTTACTCTCGCTCCGCCATCCTCCCCGCTCTCGCTTCGCGCGAATCCGTCATTCACGACACAAATAGGGTTAATATGTATATCTGTTGTGTATCGTGTACGACGTCAGATTCCGTAGCACGAGTCTGCCACGCAACTTCCATAAACAAGGGGGACGTTACGGTTCTAACTTGGCGAATTCTGGGTGAGTTACCCTCGCTCCTCTCTCGCCCGATTTTACACACGGCCAATTATATATATATATATATATTCACGTATAAATATAATACATATATATTTATGCACTAACGGCGAAAAGTTTCCGGACAAAAATTCAAAAATGTTCCAGAAAGATGTTTTATGCCATTTCGCCGATAGTTGACATAAATGGATTTAATAAACGGCATTTTGAAGGGGAGGAATTTACTTTAATTCCGTTTTTTAAAAACATTTTTCACTATTTTCTCACTAAACGTGAAACAATTCACTCATTTCAGTAAGTGAAACAATACTGGAACTATAATTTATCACGTAAAAGACACCTGAACCTTACACCTATGCATCAGCAGATCACACTTGCATAGTTAAGGTGCTGATAAGAATTTTTTACAATTATTTGGCAATAGTCAGAAGCCAGAACTCTTTTTGAATATGTCAAACAATACAAATACCATAGTATCCCACCCAGAAACTACCTAGAACTGACGCCTATCCATCAGCAGATCACACTTGCATAGTTAAGGTGGTGACAAAAATTGTGAATTATTATTTAAAAATAGCTAAAAGCCAGAACTCTTCTCAAATATACCAAACAATACTGGAACTATAATTTATCACGTAAAAAAACACCTACATCTCACACCTATGCATCAGCAGATCACGCTTGCATTGTTAAGGTGCTGATAAAAATTGTTTACAATTATTTGGCAATAGTCAGAAGCCAGAACTCTTTTCGAATATATAATATCAAGCGATACAAATACCATAGCATTCCACCCAGAAAGTACCTAGAAACTTTTCGCCGGTAGTGTATTTATATATTTTTTTGTATATTATACGTGTATAGACATTTTGATTGCTTGCCGTCAAGGCTGAAGCGCCTCTCGATATATATGTATATTGGTTCTATGCATAATTCCGTAGCGAAATTCCAACAGACGTCGTCCGCAGTTGTTTCTCCACTCGCACGTGCGTCAACCATATGAAATGTCGTATATTCAGTAAAAGCTGAAACTAGTGCCGACATTTAAAAAAAAAGTATCCATCGAGATCCGTGACGTATAGGAAGTTCAATTATATTTTGGACATGGAAGGAAAGGACGCGTATTTTCAATGCATTTCACTTTTTTTTTAATTTCCGGGAAGACAAAAACGCGTCGCAAACTCACAAAAAGAGATATGCGCTGTGTACGGAGAGAATGCCGTAAACGGAAGTGTGTGTCGGAAGTGGTTCGCGGAAATTTCGATGTGGAGATTTTCATCTAAAAGATGCTTCTCGCTCCGGTCGGTCAGTCGCTACTGATGTGGATAAAATCAAGCCTTTAATCGACTCCGACTGGCATTTGACGACTATAGAGATCGGACACAACTTCGACATTGCCCAATCAACTGTTTCGAGACATTTACGGAAGCTTGGGATGGTGAACAAGCTTGATGTTTGGGTACCGCACGAAGTGAACGAAAAGAATTTAATGGACCGAATTTGAGCTTGCGATTTGCTGCTCAAACGTCATCAAAACGAACCATTTTAAAAGCGAATTATTACTGGCGATGAAAAGTGGATTGTCCACAATAATGTTAGTCGAAAAATATCATTGTCGAAGCTCGGGGAAGCTGCTCAGACGGTCGCAAAGGCTGGATTACATCCAAAGAAGGTCATGCTCTGTATCTGGTGGGATTGGAAAGGAATCGTCTATTATGAGCTGCTGCCATCCAACATAACGATTTATTCGACCAAGTACTGCTCACAACTGGCCAAATTAAAGCGAGCAATCGATCAGAAGCGGCCCGAATTGGCGAACAGAAAGGACGTAGTGTTTCACCAGGATAACGCTAGACAACACGTTTCTCTGATGACCCGGCAAAAGTTATTGTGGCTTGGGTGGGAGGTTTTGGTGCACCCACCGTATAGTCTGGACCTTGTACCTTCAGACTTGTTCCGGCCAATACAGAACAATTTGAATAATAAAACCTTCAGTTCCCTGGACTTCCTCAAAAACCACTTGGATGACTTCTTTGCCCAAAGATCTCAGGCCTTCTATGAAAAAGGGGTAATGAAGCTCGTGGAGAGATGGCAGAAAGCCATTGAACAATATGGAACATATTTGGTTGATTAAAATCGTATTTTTTGGTAAATATTTTGCGTGTGAAATTTGCTCGATTTTCGCTACGGAATTATGCATAGACAATATATATAAACAGGGCTCCTAGTTATTGGTCACAATCCCGTGAACGGGTTGTAGGACATGTTTACCGCTATCAACTAACCCATTAAGGCTTTATGCAAATCATTTTCGACGTATTATTTTTATTATTATTTTTGAGGATTAGACAACTTTGAGAATTAATAAAAGGAAAACTGTTGTGTGAAATCAAACTTTTTAATGATTTGTAGTTCGAGCACACAGTAACAAAGAATTAATAATAAAATAAGAATAATCTGCAAAACTTTTTTAATCGGGCCTCCAAAACTCGGCAAGTCGAGTAATTTTTGTAATTTTCTTTGATAAAAATGCAGGTCTTTGACAAAAAAAAAAATCACCAAGTTTATTCTTATTTCCAGAATTCATATTTTATTGTTGATAACTTTTACTGTGTCCTCAAACTACAAATAATAAAAAAGTTCGATTGCATACAACAGCCTTTTTTAAAATGAATTTTCAAAGTTTCCCGGACTTAAAAAAAAATTAATATCTCGAAAACAGTTCACTTTTGCATAAAGCGTTATTGGATTCTTCGATAGCGGGAAAAATGTCTCACAACCCTTCCGCGAGATCGTGACCAACGATCAGTAGCCCTGTATATATTACGTAAATATAATAAATTGAATTAGCTTGTCAAGGATAGTTTGATAAATCCTCTCCTGTATCTCTAGTTAGAAGAAAATCCCGCGAACTTATCAATTTATTGCACGAGGATTAATGTTTTTTTTTTTTTTTTAGCCGGAATGATTTTATCTGTTCTTTATATTCTCACTCGTATTCGAGCTCTCGAGCGACGCGAGTGTAACTCAATCTTCTCCATGATTTACGATAACATACTCGAGGATGTGGAAAAAACCGTTATAAAAAATCGGACATTCCTAGATATCGGACAGTTCCATGGAAGATACATTTTTACGGAACTCTTCGAGCGTCGTTGGTTTGAAGATTGTCCAAAAAGTTGTCTTTTTTTTTTGGTTTGTTTTTGTTTAGTTTGACGATGGTTTTTTTCTTCTTCTAGTGTTTGCTTCGTCGATGCGACATCATTTGTACGATTACGAATAATTGTTTTTTCTTTTCGTTTCATCAGCATGCACCGTTTAGGAGAGACGCCCGTCCAGAAGATTCTTTGCTGTTTTGTTCAAACGATTGTTTTACTTTTTCTTTTTTTTTTCTTCATTGCTTGTCGTCGAGTAATAATCTAGGAGAATTTGCTCTCTTCCGTTACGTCGTGGTCGTCATCGTCGTCGTGGTCGTCTTCGTCGTCGTCGCCTGTTCTTTGTTTAAATTTTTTTTATTTATTTGTTGATGCCCGCGTAGTGCATGAGTAATGTTTTTTCATCGAGTTCCCGTCCTTTCCGGTGGCTCAACGATAAATTGTTACGAATTCCAATTATAAAATTGGACGAAAAAAATATACAATGGCAAAAATTATCCAGTATCTTTGGCCCATCGAATCGTTTAGGGACAATTGATTACTTCTTTTCGTTTATTGTGCGCCTTGATTCGTCAGAGACGCGCTCATTGACGATGTGTTTCGGATAAAATTTTCAGTATTTTTGGCAAGTCGGGTGCAACGGCTCTGGAAACCGGTCAAGTTACAGTGAGACACCTGCTCGACGATTCCGTACTCGAGGAGCCGAATTTATTGACGTCCCAGATCGTTGACATTGACGAGAACTCGCCGGGCACGCCGATCGACACGTTGAACGACGATTGCAGCCTACTCTCGAGAACGAGGTAATTCTTTTCTTTTTTTTTTTTGCGTGCTTAAATTGCCAACGTCGTGTCGATAGTGCTATGCAATTTTTAAAGAGGTTGAACAGTTTAGTTGATTTTAATTACGGTTTATGATTTTTTTATTCTTCAATAAACCTAAATAAAAATGCATACGAGATACAGATTTATTCTGTAGATGCTAAGTTTTCATAAAACGCAAAGGCAAAATTATGCATTCTTATTATTTTGTTACGTGAAAAATATCGATCAATACAAGTACGAAAATTTTCAACCAGATCTAATAGTCATAACTATTCTAGTTTCTATCCTTTTTGTAAATAAAATGAACTAAATTGAACTAAATTCCTTATATATATATAAAAGGAAATATGTCACTCTTTCTTGAATTCACGCATTCGCATATAATTCTTAATTTGGTTCATTTTATTTAGGAAAAGGATAGAAACTAGAATAGTTATGAGTTATTTTAGTTAAAAAAAAATTAATTTTGCACAAAAAATCTTTTTCGTTAATTTCAGCACAAATAAAAAATAAACCGTTGCATTATTAGCATTATTGGAGATTAAAATGATACAAATCTTCTTAAAAAATATGATTAATTCGCAAAAAAAATAGAAGAAAAAATGGGCCCACAATGAGACTAGTCTTAAAAATCATAGAATGGGTCGCTCCATTTTAGCGAATTTTTTGAAAAGAAATAAAAAATGGCAATCATCTTAAAAAAAATAGTTTCCACTTTCGAAGCAAAAAATACGTGGTCCAGTATAAATGATAATTATTTTTTCATATTTTTTCATGAAAGTATGCTTCAAAATGAAAAAAACTTATTGATATTTGTCGATCTGTCAATTAATTCAGGAGTTATCAGCGTTTAAACGTTTCCAAAACTTCCAAAAACGACATTTCTTGGAAAATTATAGGTCCTAAAACAGAGGAGATAAAAATCTAAAAATTGGTGTGGATATACCTTTCATGGGGTACAATTTTACAAACAAAAAAAATCAGGAAAATAAAAAATGGTCGGGGTCACGAGCTAGGTGAAATGGCGTGGAATGCCTCATATATATATATATATACTTGACCGTACTTGTGATTCATGTCCTTAAAGGTTCGCGTAAATAATAGTAAGTTAATATTTTGTCTCGCTACGAAGTACCGTACCCACGCTACCGGATCTGGAATTCAGTACGGAGCCGCGTTGCAGCATGCAGGGTTCGCTGCGTCGCAAAGTCATACTCCGAGACGGCCGAAAGCCTGCAGTCGCGACGTGGCAACGCTACTGGATACAATTGTGGGCCTCGTCGATCGTATACTTTTCACCAAAATGCTTCAAGGGCTCCGAACGTTCGGACTTTAAGCGCGAACCTTACAAAATGGTTTCCGTACTCGGTTGGATCGTCGAACCTCTGGAGAATTCCTATCATCGCGACACTTTTCTTCTCACCGATCCCAACAAAGGTACACTACATCGGCATGAAAAATAAATAAATAAATAAAACGATACAAAACCGATTAGACGAAAGAAAAATATTTTTTTCAAATGCATGCCAAACGGCACTAATACGTTAATACTTTCAGGCAACGTGTACAAGTTTCGTGCTGGCTCGAGTGAACTCGCGGATCAGTGGTTCAAGGAACTTCGCGCCACTGTGCGCGGTGCAACCGAGCGTAAGCCCATACCGGCCAATCTCATGTCCTTCGAATAAACGACAACAAAAAAAAAAAAAACGAACGGATAAAAAACGTTCGAGTATGAGTGTCTTTGCGCTCTCGCTTTCTCATTCGATGCGCGTAAAAGATAGAGAAGCTCGAACGTGTCTCGCCAAATTTCCTTGCCCCTTTTGCGAGCTTCGCTTTATCCCAATTCAGATATTAGTGCGATAAGGAAAAAAAAAAAAAATTCAGCGACAAGAGCGACAAGACCCTATTTATCCCGCGGTCAATTTATCTGCTTCGAGCAAATCGTGAGCTTCGTTCGTTGAAAGGACAACAAAAAAAAAAAGCGCTGCCTGAGCTATAACGTTTTTGTACTTCTCGAGAGGGAAAGCTCTCTATCGGAATTGTGACTTTTTGTTGCCTTAGCCGCGCTGTAAACTTATCGAATTTGCCATCTACGTATCGGTTAGCCTGGTTTTTTAAAAATAATTTATTTATTTAAATTTAATACTCTCCGTGCGTTCGATCGTTCAAGAGGATCCGCAATCTCCGTCGTCCCGTTGAAAATGTATATATATATATATATATAGATTTTTATTCGTGGCAACATCTTTCTCACGAACGACTGACACGAGAAAAAATCCCAAAGACCTCTTTTCCTTCGTTGAAAAAAAAAGAATGATAATTCTAACGGTTCAGTTTCAATAGTTGTCAAAGTTGTCATTGATCAGCCTCCAGAATACGAACGCCACATGGGCCGAAAGTTCAATGTCGCAAAAAAAGAATTCTTTAAATTGGAACAAGGCTAGAAAAAAAAAGAACTCTTCTTGAGCCATTTTTTTACAATCAATCGGTCAATTCTCCATTTACAACGATTTTCTTGACAGCCAAGCTGGCTCGCGAGCGTGATGAAAAAAAAAACGCTTCTCCGCGTCGACAACGAGGAGAAGAAGCGAAGCTCGCGCCTAATTGGTTCAAACGTCAATTAAAACTTCTAGATTTTTCTAAACGAGATCGATAATGTTTTTACTGATCGACGCTTCTAAAAGAGGACTAAATTTTCGACAAACTCCATTTCTCGCAAAAAACAAAAAAGATTACGAACGTGGTGATGTCAATTAAGAAGAACGATGAGAGCGAGAGGAAGAGAGGGCGAGATATCATGTACATGCGTTTTTGTTTTTTTTTCTTTAATCGCGCTTTATCCATTGGTCGCGTAGCTTGTAGCTTGCCTTTTGCATTCGGCATATCATTAGACGTAGGAAACGAAGATAAATAATTATAAAAGTAATGCGATTCGTTGGCTCATTCGTTTTTTTTTTTTTTTTCTTCGCTTTACATCGAATTCGAGATTCGACTTTAGAAGTTCGGATACTAAATTAACAATTAAATTGTATTACTTTTATGAAAATTTCATTTTTTCTTTCGCTCTCGTGATTATTGGAGTAGTTGGAATTTTTCTCTACGAGAGTTCGCGAAATTCTTTTCGCAGTAATTTGCGCATCTTAGAAACACGTTTACCGAACACGTCTAGATAAAAATGCATCTCGGGATCAATCGACGTCAATCGCCGCGAGATCGATTTAATATTTAATAATAATCATAATTATCAATAATAATAATAATAATAATAATAATAATAATAATAGTTAATAACATACCACCGGAAGCAAAACACGAGCTTCGTCCCATTCGCGTACAAAGAAAGACAGCATACATATCATTTCGTGCTTCGTCCGAGGAGAAGAATCGATAATCCATTTTTTTCCTCGCATGAAATTTAAGTTTATTTTTTTTTTGTCCGGTCGAATTTTTCGCTCGTATCGAACTAATATCCATCAATATCTCCATGGTTATAGGTAATCGTAAAGCTGCTGTGTAAAAAAAAAAAAGAAAAAAAAACGCTTTTCAGACATTACCGCTCGCCGTTGGTTTTCCCATTCGCCCGCGATATGTATATTTTTTAACGTTAACGAGAGAGACTGAACGATCGTGAGACTTAAGCAACGATTTTAATGAACAATTACTCGTGTACGTTGAGGTGTCCCGGAAAACAAATAATGTGTACATCAAAATGTTTTTCTTTTAAGTAATTTTTTTTTATTTCTTTTTTTTTTTTTTTTTTCCGAGACACCGAAGCGCGCTTTCCTCTGATAATAATAGTTGTACGCTACGACTGAACCGATAACTAGTGACGTACGCGGTTGATATTGTTTTTTCCCCTCTTTTTCTTTTCTCACTATACATTTATTGCTCATTTTTTTTTTTGCGACGTGTGTCGAGCGAGTGACGCGTCTAATTTTTAGAGACGAAAAAAAAAAAAAAAAACAACAACGATGCCAAAAATATCTGTAATTTTCCACTTTTTTTTCTTCTCTTTCTTTCCTTGTCAACCGTCTTTTTTTTTTTTCCTAACTTCTCGCGTGTGTGTATGAAAATTGTTACGTGTATAGTTAGTTGCATTGGGGAGGGAACTCCGCTGATTTTTGGAACGACGACGTGGAAACCAAACGAAAAAAAAAAAAAACAAAACAAATACATTAAAAATAAATAATAATTGAGACGAGGCCAAAATACAAATAATAATTACTCTTTATTCTCGACGCGTCGTCGACTCGACGAGATAAAAAATTCGTTTTGTTTTTTAATTTCCTTAACGAGGTTGTGACGTAGTTTCGAACAAATGTATGCTTTACTTTAATTTCTTTTTTTTTTTTTTATGGGTAGATAAGAATATTGCGATTAATTGACGTCGTTTGAGCTTTCGCGTCGAACTGCACGTGTGAATCAGGGTCGTCCATTAATTTTTTTGGTAAATACATTTTTGGATTTTTCTTTCGATAAGCTTCGCTTTTCTTAAGCAAAAAAAAAAAACAAAAAAATAAGCAAACGCTCAGACGCAATTTTAATTTCAAATGGACCACCGTGATCGGAAAAATCTAGGCGTACGTGTAATTTCTTTCTTGGTTTGTAATTTGTAAAGACGTGTCTCGAGAACGAGAACCAATATTCCAAAACTTTGTAGAGCAACGTACTTCGCGGGGACATAAACGTGCCGGAAATTGGTGCATATTTTACAAAACTGCTTGTGAAAAAAGTACTCGTACGAATTATTTTTTTCCCTGTTTCATTGTCACCGATGATCAAGAAAAAAATCAAGTAAAACCCTCGAGTTGTTTTTTCACGAACGGCTCCTAAAACTTGCACCAATTTTTCACCATACAAAGATGCGAACAACAAAATAAGAAGAAAAAAAAAAGAATCTGATATTTTACACCGCGAACAATGTAAATCTCCTTTATTTTTCTAAACTATTGCCACCGGATACACATGAGATTTGTACGATTAAGGGCGAGACTTCAGCAATATCGACATATATATATATATATATATATATATATATATAGCGAAGAATGTAAACCTATGTATATGAGCCAATATATTACGTGAAATACATGAATAAAAAAAAGAGTAGTTTTTTTTTAATTCCCGTACAAGCTTTATTTATTTAACATTTCAATGAGCGATTTTTCGATCGACTTCCGGTTTGTTTGGGTTATATGCTAACAATAAAATGCAATACAAATCGACTTGGTGAATTTTTCTTAAGCTTTATATTGCTTTATTTTTTTTTTTTCTCATGCTGATTTTCGTCTCCCACGAATTACTTTTGGTCCCTGTTAGAACGGACAGCACAGCCCTCCGATGTCGTTGATGTCGATGCACTCGCCATTCTCCAGGCAAACCGTACGTTTCAGTATGAGAGTACGCATTTGTATCCCGTTTAGATTGTATCGGGATCTTATCAAAAAGTACAAATTCGAAGTGAAATTTTCCGGATATTCGAGGCTCTGAAATTGTATATAAAAATTAAGGGGTTACGTGGGTTTGAAAATGTCAAAAAATCCATTTTTTAATTATATTTTCTAATGGTACAATATGTCTAGAATATTCTCCCAAAGTTTTAAGTCAATCGGAGTAAAAGTCTAGGAGAGAGAGCCTTTGGGAATTCCCCCCGTTGGGAAAGGCCGGCCGGGAGCGACGCAGGTATACGCATTTTTCTCAAAACACTATTTTTGAAGTCGGTGGACACGATTTCTCAAAAACTAATGCACCGATCTTATTGAAATTTTGCACACGTCTTCAAAATAGCATTGACTAGTGATTGAACGAAGGTTTTTTTTTTTATTACAACTAATTTTACAAGGCCAATTTTACAATTTTAAATTGTACCAAAAATTGAACTATTTTGCATACAACTCTGGCAAAAATGCAAATTTCAATTTTTTAAAAAATCCTTCGTTCAATCACGAGCTATACTTATCTACTAATAGAAAAAATTTGGTTTTTCAATTTCAAACAAAGCTATCATGAGTTATCCTGACCACCACGAGGACACTTTTTTGAGGGGTCTCCGGAAACCAGGTGCCACCTGAATTTCCCAAGTTTTTGGATGAAATTTTTTAAAAAATATTGAAATGTTGCTCTTTTATGTGCTTAAGATTTTGAATAAAATAATTTATATATTATATTTTAAAAAAATAGATAAAATATGCTTTTTTTTTTGGCTTCGAAACTCACGTAACCCCTTAATAAAAATAAAATGTTAAGGGGTTACATCATCTCAGAGCACGAAAAAATACGTATAATAATAATAAAAAAAAATTTTAACGCGACAATTAAATAAAATAATATTTATTTTTCACAAATACGTTATTATTTATGAAGAAATTATAAAAAATTAAAAAATCGCGGAAATTCAAGTTGTCTGGTAGGACCCTCTTTACAAAACTGGTGAACAAAATATCTCAAGATCTACTCAACCGATTTTGATTAAATTTTAACCACATATTCTTCATAATATTATCTCGGACGTAGCATAGGATTTTTTTTAAATTGGATGCCGCGTTCATTTTTTTTATTAATTTTTAAAACTCAAAATTTTCGTAAAAATCAGAGTTTTTTTTTTCAAACAGCCAACATTTCGACGAAAAAATAAAAGTTTCGTTATGCCACACATTAGCTATTACATTTCTGTACAGGTAAATTTTTATTTCTTACTTTTCAGACGATCCTTGACAGATAAAATTCCACCATCGACAAGGGTTTTTAAAAGAGGGTCCTACTAGAAGTTATATATCCGCCATAAAAAAAAATGTTATTCATTTTTTTTGTTCACAAAACTATAATGTATTTGTGAAAAATAAAAATTATTTTATAAATTCAATAGAAATAATGTTTGATATATTTTTTTTTTTAAATTATTTTTATACCTATTTTTACGAGCGCCAAGCTGGTGTAACGTCGTAATTCTTCAATTAGAATAATTTCTTATAAATCGTCGATACAACGAACAAAAAAAAATGGTACTTTTCTTTTTTACCTGAAACTTTTGTACGAGCTCCTTGTTTATTCCCAAAGCGTCGGGAAATCGAAAGTCAATGCCGGAGTCGCGTTGGAGTTTCGCCGATCTTTCGCTGTATCCATGGCCGAGCGAGAATATAAGAAAATCCGGCCTCTCTGTGATTTTCATCGGGTCGCGAAAAATCCGTTTCGGCACGCCAAAATGAATATTTTTATTATTCAATGTACACTGATTACGATTACGCACTCGAGAGTTTCGAGCCAGTTGGAGATTAATTTACGTTCGATTAATTTGAAAAATTCACGATTAATTAACAAATGAATTTCACGAAATAACCTCGACCAGCGTTAATTGTTTTTTTCAAATTATTATTGCTTTTCTTCAAAACAAACATGACGATTTCGAGAAAAAAAATGTTAATTTTTTTTTTTAATTTAATTATTTTAATTATTTAATAATGTTAAATAATAATTACCGTTTTCAGGTACCGCCTGATAGAGCGCTTGGCCCGGTGGTGGTGTATCCTCGCATGAACAACGATCCACGAACAGTCCAAACATTGCCACGAAAATTAGCAATAATTTCATTTTGGTCAACGAGACTCAACACTCTTTATTTCTCTCTCTCTCCCTCTCTCTCTCTCTCTCTCTCTCTCTCTCTCTCTCTCTCTCTCTCTCTCTCTCTCTCTCTCTCTTTATTTAGCTCGAATAAATAATTTCGCAACGAAGCTCATAATCCAGGGCGTAAAAGAAGCGGAAATTATTTTTTTTCGTAGCTTTTAACGAGAGACAGGGTGAAGCTTCAGCTCCCAAGCAACGAGCCCAATTAACGATGACATTCGTGTTTCGTTGTTTACTTATGACCGCTGCGATATCAGAGGTTTCACCATGTCGCGATTGTACGCTTTCGCGTTCTGGAATTTTAATCCCCTTTGACAGTATCAAACGTTATAGTGATTGATCGTCACTTTTAATACCCTAGCCAGACGGACACGTTTACAACAACCGAAGGATCATTCCGACGATCGATTCTCGCTTTCGCGAAACACTAATCACTCAAATAATAATCCCTCGGCTCGCACTTGTTCGTATCTTCGCGTCGATTTCGCCCAAATTCGTCTTCAACGTACAATTTTTCAAAACGAGATATATATCTTTGGCTATTTCTTTTTTTACTGCGCACACGTTTGGCTCTAGTCATTTTCTCAGTCATTGCCTCATCATCGCGATTCTATCCCACCATGAGTGGTAGGTTTAAGGCGGACAACCACTTTAGATGCTTCGAAAAATCAATTTTTTTTTAAATTTCATAAATCGTTAGCAAAATATCTTAAGAATGTAATGGCTCTGAAGAGTCCAAGAGCTCCAAAATGTCTCTGAAGAGATATTTTGGAGTACAATAAAGAACGATAATTATGAAAAATGAGCGATTTATTATAAAAAGTGGCTTAAAGTTGGGTTTGGGTCATTTTGACCCCGAGTGACCGGGGAGGGTTAAAATCGACTTTTTTTTTTTGATAAATATTTTGCGTTCGAAATTTACTCGATTTTCCTACGGAATTATGCATAGACCCAATCCAAATTACCAAATTGAAACGAAGAAAATAGTTCAAGATTTATTAAATTACTTCTGTATGCTTGCTTGCACGGAGATAATTAAAAAGTAATTTTTGTCGTGAATTTCACGGTAAAAATTACCGTGATACATTTCAATGTGGTGACAAGTCAGAAAAGCATAATAATTCGTATGCGACAAGTTTTGTTTTTAACTCACGTTTACAGATAATTTCAAATACGTAGCTAAAATTTTACTATACAAGAAGGGTAGCGGCGCACGATAATTTTTTACCGAGAGCACAATACATTTTCCTATAACACTCATTAAATTTTATAATAAATCTTAAAATAACTGTTATAAAGACGATACTTTTTTATAGACATTTTGGAAAGGCATAAAAATAATAAAATGCACTGTAAAATTTCGCTGATATTATATATTTTTTAAATTTAACTTTTGCATATTTTGTTACACATGAAAATTGACTAGAAAATCTGGTAAAATTTTCTATCTGAAGAAGAAATTTTATTTTATTTTCGTGAAAATCTGTGTTTTACTCAGTAATAATAAGCGAAGTTTCAGGGTTTTCATGTGGTTACCGTTACTGCACGGTCATTTTTAACATTTAATTCTCTCCGTGTGGGTGAAGCTTAAATAAAATTAATCGATTAAGTGACTCTAATTATTTTGGATCGATTTTTTTCTGGCTGGGGTGCGCGTCCAGCCCTCCCCTGGCTACGCCAATTGGCATATTTTTTTCATCAATATTCTCACTGAAAATTTAATTGCAAATTGAGTAAAAATTTATATTTAAAAAAGTAGCATTCATTGTGAGGCAAAATGCGATTAAATGGAATTCCAATTAAAAAAATATTCAAACATCCAGAATAAATTATCGTTTTATCGAGTTTCAAATAAAATGAGCTTTGATTCTAGTGAGGAAGTTTGTTTCCGAAGATTCGGCATTTGGTGGATCACTCGCTCGCCCTTCGCAGTTTCGTGGTGGCAACAAAACTGACTGTGTTGAATAATGAAGGGGCGTAAACGTTCGCGGGATGTACGTAAGAATTTATACACTGGCAAAGTCGAATATGAGAGACTTTACATGTGTGTGTGTGTGTGTGGTGTGTGTGTACTTTCTTTGCCGAGGGACTATAAACTGCCCCGGCAGTTCTATCGTTACTCCTCTCGTTGTTGTTGCTTTACGTCCTCGTATACTCCACTGTCCACCACTGACTTGACCAGAAACCGGAAGAGAGCCAAAACTGAGAGAGCGAGAGAGAGAGAGAGAGAGAGAGAGAGAGAGAGAGAGAGGAGAGAGAGAGAGAGAGAGAGAGGCAAAGTTACGAGTTGAATATGGTCATTATTCTGTAGGAAGGATACTCCTTAATGATTCAACATTTCCTCCCACATAAAGGCTCTCGTATATACGTATATATCTAATAGAAATTCCATGCCTCTCGACATTATCGCTTCCGACACTTGGACCATTAAAAACGAGCTCTTCTTTGATAATTCCATCGTGAACAAATCGACACGCCTGACAATTTTTTAATAAGCCCAAATAATCTGGCTAATCGATAAGAAATGTACGTTTTTATTAACCTGAATAAAGGATCGTTTTTCCAAAATATAGTCAATTATCCGAAATATTGATAAGTAGCTTCCGACCGCGGCTTCGCCTCTGACAGAAGGTGCAGAGGTGCAGTAAGAAAGGATTTTATGAAAATCAACCCTTAAGGAGGTGAAATTGGGTGTAAAAGTTTGTGTGGAAAATTGTATTCCTTGCGTGTATCAATTTAATGTATTACTGGATGAATCGTCGGCCAAAAAGTTACTCCAAAATGAGCGAATCGTGGAATTACAAGTCTAGATCATGTCGTACATGTTTAGCCTTACAAATTTTAATTATTAAATTAAATTTTATTCTAATTTTAAGGCTATTTAATTTTTATTTAATACTTTTTTTTTTAATTTATTAAAAAATTTTAAGGTTATTTAATTTTTATTTAATAAAAATAAAAATTAAATAGCCTTAAATTTTTTT
>OZ010724.1:11408387-11448599 GCA_963932345.1 Ophion ventricosus
TTTCGATCGACGACGATCGGCATAAATCATTTTTCCAACATGTGTGTAGGCTGTAAGAAGCTCTTAAGATCGAACTGCACAGCAGGTACGATATATATATATATATAGACGTTAAATAATTGATGAGTCGTCGAGGGTGGATGGGATCGCGATCGGGGAATGCCGACAGCTGTACGCTTGGCTGATTTTGACCAACAAACTGACGAAAAGACCAATACGTGTAAATAAGTATTCCGATAAAAACAAAAGTTTGGAATGATAAAAATTTCATAAAAGTCGAAAAATACGCCAAAAAAAGCATATTTTCTCTATATTTAAAAAAATATAATATCTGAATTATTTCATTCAAAATATTAAGCACATAAAAGAGCAACATTTCAAGAATATTAAAAAAAAAATTTAATCCAAAAATTTGGAAAATTCAGCCGTTCGGACCTGGTTTCCGGAGACCCCTCAAAAAAAAAGTGTCCTCGTGTTGGTCAGGATAACTCGTGATAGCTGTATCTGAAATAAAAAAAAAACCAATTCTAGTTAATTAAAAATATTAAAATTAAAAATATTAAAATTAAAAATATTAAAATTAAAAATATTCTAGACACATTGTACAATTAGATAATAAAATTCAAGAAATGGATTTTTTGAAATTTTCAAACCCACGTCACCCCTTAAGGAACGTTGTCTACTCCGTTGGGCCAAAAATTTTTCGATTTTTCGCCAATTTTTTATGCGAAAAATATTAAATATAGAATGTTGAAATTTTGTATGTTCACTAAGCGATCTTTATTGAACATGATAATATTTTTTAAAGTTTGACAAAACATAGTATTGGGCGAGTGGGAGGAGCCACGTATGTCGTTGCGCCGGCGATGATATTCTTCGCTTGCGGAAGTCCCAAGTCCTGGACAGGTGAACCGAAACAAAAAAAAAAATCAAACATATATGTTTACTTTGTACAATATTGTGTACAAGTCGAACTAGAATCAAGAAGAAAAATGAAAAAATTACACAAAATAGCGAATGATCGAAAGAGAAGTTTAGTTTTTTTTTTACCAAAAATCATTGCAGTTTTTTCGTTCCTAAAATAAAAACGTTTGAATATTTTTGGATGATTCTAGTTCAACTAATGAAGACGTTTGGTGTACACGTGTCTGCCAAATGTAATAAATATTGCTCGTCTATTGCGCGTAGAAGCACTTCCGTAAACTTGGAAAACGTGCTACGTGCTGAAGTAAGTAAGTGTAAAAGGTAAGAAAATAAACGAGAGATTGGTAAATGACAGATTCGCAGCGACGTATAATGTTAAATATTTAATATAAAAAAAAAAAAAAAACGGGTATCGGTGCACGGCGTGAAGAGCAAGAAAACAACGCTTTCGTTACATCGAACATTCTCACCGATATCATAACTTATTCACTCGCCACATCGCTCCTTGTATCGCAACGAAATTTAAGGCTCAATTGGTTGGTTGCTTCGCGCGCAGAGCGCACGATTTCGATTGGCACGTAAAATCCGCTCACGTAAAAACTCGATCCTTCGTCGCATCTATCATTTTATCTATATTGCACGTGCTACAATAAAATTATATTTTTCATACAATTATATAGTTATAATTATATAAAAAAATGATTATTTATATAATAATAAGTATGTAATCAAATAAATAATAAATAATAAAATGTATTATTTATATAATTATATTGGGATGTTGAAGAAGTTCTCGCTGTTTTTTTTCGTGAAAATTAATGCTTTATTTTCAAAAATTAGTAAAAAAAAACATGTCATTGAAAGTATTATTATTGAAAGCTAGCCACTACTTTTTCCCATCTTTCTGGCAGCATTTTAATTCCACGTCGGAAAAACGACACGTCTTTTGAGGCTATCCAAGAGTCAACCCATTTTTTGGCATCTTCGTAAGAATAGAAGTGCTGCCCAGCCAAGCCATGTGCCGTCGATCGGAACAAGTGATAATCGGAAGGGGCAATTTCTGGCGAATACGGCGGGTGAGCTAGGACTTCCCATTTAAGCGTTTCCAAGTAGGTTTTCACCGGTTTTGCAACACGTGGCCGAGCATTGTCATGCTGGAAAATCACTTTGTCGTGTCTCTGCTCGTATAGCGGCCGTTTTTCCTTCGATGCTCGGCTCAAAGAAGCATCAATTGTAGTAGATAGTGATATCCCATGATGGTTTCGTTAGGTTTGAGCAGCTCATAATAAACTACACCCCAGCTGATTCCACCAAATGCAGAGCAGAAGCTTGGAACCATGGATATTCGGCTTTGCCGACGATGCTGATGCATGGCCGGGCTTAACCCACGATTTTCTACGCTTAGCGTTATCGTAGTGTATCCATTTTTCATCGCCAGTCATGATACGATGCAAAAAAACCTTTTCTTTTCTGCCGTTGAAGCAGCTGTTCACACGTGAAAAGACGCCGTTCGACGTCTCTCGGCTTCAACTCGTACGGCACCCAATGTCCTTGCTTTTCAATCATTCCTAATGCTTTCAAACCTTTCGACAACTGTTGTGTGATCAAATCCTAATGATTCTGCAAGTCCAGCTAGCATCTGATATAAGTCTTCGTGAAGTAATGCCTCCAGTTCTTCGTCTTCAAACTTCTTCGGTGCGCCAGAGCGTTTTTTATCTTCAACATCAAAATCATTATTTTTCAAGCGTTTGAACCAATCTCTGCATGTTGTTTCCGACAGAGCATGGTCGCCGTAAGTTTCAACAAGAATTCTGTGTGCTTCAGCTGCAGATTTTTTAAAATGAAGTAGAGCAGCAAAATTCCCCGCAAATAATAGATCTCGTTACTTAATTTACACACCTCGTATATCAGTCAGTCAGTCAGTCAGCCACGGAACTGTTTTATATGTATAGAAGATTATATAATTTTATATTATTGAAAAAAAATAAGAGTTTGTTCGATGCAGTGGCTTATCGGATGATCATCACGATCGTTTCAATAGTGAGAGATGAAGAGATCCAATGAATACGTTGGAGATCCGAAAGATCTCTCGTTCAACCGAGAAATCACTGAATCGAAACTATAAAACAATTGTTCTCTCCTCTATTGAGCTCTCTCTCTCTCTCTCTCTCTCTCTCTCTCTCTATCGCTCTGTCTTATACTATCGCGATCCTTTTTCCTCTTGCTCTTCCATTCCCAACGCAATAGTCATATTTCTACGAGATGTACAGCAGAGCAAAGGGCCGCTGCGGCTCATGAAATATTTACGGGCGCGAAGAAGAGAAGAAGACGAAGAAGAAGGAGGAGGAGGAGGAGGAAGCTGTACGCGTTGTATCTCAGAGCGGAAGAGAATGAGAAGCAGCGAGAAAGAATAGAGGTGGTGCGAGAAGAAATTTCAACGATGGAGATGGAGCCGTATTGGCCATTGCGGGAAAAATAAAAGTAGCTGGTCCATTCTGTACGTACGAAAGGAGCGAGAAGGCGGGGGAGCTTTCGAGATTTACTTCATGATTATTGGTACAAGCGATATGCTCCCTGTATGTTTACCACCCCTCGTACCAGTCGAAATTTCAATTCAATTTCATTGAAGTCTCCTGATATTTATATCCCTCTATTGCCCAATGAAACAAAAAACACAATAATCATTCAAGTACAATTTTTTTTAGTATACCACGTTTTTTATCGTTTTTTTGGCAATAGTGCGAAGCCAGAACTATTATCGAATACATCAAACATTACAAATACCACAGTATCCTGACCAGAAAGTCCCGAGAACTGATGCCTATCCATCAGCAGATCACACTTGCATAGTTAAAGAGCTAATAAAAATTGTTTACAATTATTTGGCAACAGTCAGAAGCCAGAACTCTTTTCGAATACATCAAACAATACAAATGCCATAGTATCCCACCCAGAAACTACCTAGAACTGACGCCTATCCATCCGCAGATCACACTTGCATAGTTAAAGAGCTAATAAAAATTGTTTGTAATTATTTGGCAACAGTCAGAAGTCAGAACTCTTTTCGAATACATCAAACAATACAAATACCGTAGTATCCCACCCAGAAACTACCTAGAACTGACGCCTATCCATCAGCAGATCGCACTTGCATAGTTAAGGTCGTGATAAAAATGGTCAATTATTAATTAAAAATAGCTGAAAGCCAGAACTCTTTTCAAATATATCAAACAATACTAGAACTATATTTTACCACGTAAAAAACACCTACATCTCACACCTATGCTTCAGCAGATCACACTTGCTTTGTTATGGTGCTGATAAAAATTGTTTACAATTATTTGACAATAGTCAGAAGCCAGAACTCTTTTCAAATATATCAAACATTACAAATACCATAGTATTCCACCCAGAAAGTACCTAGAACTGACGCCTATCCATCAGCAGATCACACTTGCATAGTGAAGGTGCTGTTAAAAATTGTCAATTATTATTTAAAAATAGCTGGAAGCCAGAACTCTTCTCAAATATATCAAACAATACTAGAACTATATTTTACCACGTGAAAAACACCTACATCTCACACCTATGCTTCAGCAGATCACACTTGCATAGTTAAAGAGCTAATAAAAATTGTTTACAATTATTTGGCAACAGTCAGAAGCCAGAACTCTTTTCGAATACATCAAACAATTCAAATACCATAGTATCCCACCCAGAAACTGTCTAGAACCGACAACTATCCATCAGCAGATCACACTTGCATAGTTAAGGTGGTCATAAAAATGGTGAATTATTATTTAAAAATAGCTAAAAGCCGGAACTCTTCTCAAATATATCAAACAATACTGGAACTATATTTTACCACGTAAAAAACACCTACATCTCACACCTATGCATCAGCAGATCACATTTGCATTGTTGAGGTGCTGATAAAAATTGTTAAAAATTATTTGACAATAGTCAGAAGCCAGAACTCTTTTCAAATATATCAAACACTACAAATACCATAGTATTCCACCCAGAAAGTACCTAGAACTGACGCCTATCCATCAGCAGATCACACTTGCACAAGGTGCTGTTAAGAATTGTTTCCAAATGTTTGACAACAGTTCGAAGTAAAAAATTAATTTTTTACTTTAATAAAAGTTAATAAAAAAAAAAAACGTGGTAAAAAAACAAAAGTCCGAGGTACGCGTTTCAAGGGAGACTCGCCCCCGCAAGCAGCAAACAATCTTGACGAGGAGGAAAAAGAAGAAAATCGTGAAAACGTAGCTTAGGGGTTGCGATGGAAGAGAGGGGTGTGAAATTGCACCGAGGGCGAGCGAACAGTACCTACCTTCCGGTATCGCGAAGACTCTTCGAAAAAGGTCTCCAGGTGCATCTTTGATTCTCATATGTCGCAACCACCCCCGCACCGTCTTGTCTTTATTTCCCTTCAGGTCCGCTACTCGCCAGTTCCCAATGGGTACGGCCCGGGCTATTAAGAATGAAAATTTCGCATGCCAAAAGTGCCGGTGAGACGAATAGAGTAGAGAGAGAACCGGATGCGAGAGGGACCGGGAGAGGATCGCACCCCTTGACAAAAGGGGGTGATGCTAGCTGGTGGCGTTTCCGGGGCGCTTTTGACGCAGCCCCACGGGTACATTACTAGGATTGCCGCCACCAACCGGAGCTCCCTCGGCTGTGTGCGCGACCTCTCGTCCGACAAGCCCCTACCACGGGTGTGACGCGGAAGGGGGCGGCGGGCATAGTGGGGGCCTGACTACGAATTTTGTCAGCGCGTGCTGATCTTAAAACCGAGGACTAATGGAATGAAAATCTCGAGAACTGATCGAGTTCATGTGACAGCACTGCAAATAATAATAATAATAATAATAATAATAATAAGTGAGCCTCTTTACCGGAAGAGCACATTCAGCCATGTCTGGAGTTATTTTTTATTGCAATTTCCATCTAAGAAATTTGTAATCTTGAATTATTTTGTCGATTTTTTGCTTTTTTGAAACGAATAATAGCTAATATATATTTTTTTTTATTGAATAAAATTAAATATATATTTTTAATAATACCTAAACTATTCTTTACTTAGATCCCAGGCTTCTACATAAATGTATCTTTTTTTTTTTTATTCATTATTCGCACTTTACAATAGTTGACCTTTGCAATTTGTTCTTCCTTTCGTATTTCATTTTATTTTGTTTTTTTTTTCTCTACAGCGTTGATCTTTTCATTATCATACTTTATTTGTTTTGACTTTCTTTTTTTTTATTGTTGCAGGGTTGTTTTTCTGAAAGGAAAAGTATATGCCAATGATCCACAGAGCATTCTGGAGCACAAGGAAGCAATTTGACGCATCGTTAATAAAATTAGTTCGCAATTATGCCAAAATGTTATTGAACATTTCGTCAAAAGAGTGAACGTTTGCAAACAGGGACTGCGTTGCCATCTTAAACTACAATATATTTAATTGTACTCAATTGTATGCAATGTAATTCAATTAATGCAACTTTTAAATTTCCACTGTGCAAGTGTTAACATTTTTTTCTTCGAATTATCTTTAATACTAATTAAATTATTTTTTCAAGTTCTTATACTTTTCATGGAAACAAAACCATTATATACTTGTAATTTTTTTGTATGTATTAACATACAAAAAATAATTACAAGTATCTAATGGTTTTGTTTCCATGAAAAGTATAAGAACTTGAAAAAAAAATAATTAAAAAAAAAGCAGAGGTTTTTGGATTGTATAGAAATCAGTTTCTAAAGTTGGGCTGCATAGATTTTGCCCATCAATCCGCGGAACACATTGAAATGGTTAAAATAAATGTAGATTTTAGTCCTCCTGGTCGAGCAGACTTAGAAATAACGAGTAACATATTCTGATTATAATAACAATTATTTATTTACAATTAAGTTCATTTACCAATTATTTTATAATTGACAGCTGCGAGTTTTTTTTGTTTTTTTTTCTTCTTATTTTGAATATTCGGTGTTGATATTTTTACAACCATTGGTCGTGAGGTAGCGCCACTGACATCCGACTTCACTGCTGACCTCACTGTTATAATAAAACGAAATAACTATAGGAATCTAGGAACTATTGGTTTTCTATTATAAGATTGGTATTGATTGGGTCAGATTGCTGACCAAAAATTCGTAACCATCTAAAAAGTATTGACTATCCGGTTCCTGGTCCCTATCCTTCAGGAAACGTACGTTCGATCCCTCTCTCTCTCTCTCTCCCTCTGCGGCCTTTCTGCACCACCTCCACTTTTGGATCCTCGTCGAGTACCAAAGACCAAAGAGGATCGCGAAGTTCCTCTCGGTCCCCGAGCACTTCCGGTTGCGCGTCTCTCCGTAAGGAGCCCCCGGGTACGGGGCTGCAAACACCAAAGGACGCTCGAGGCGACGACCACCGTTCAAACAACCGATCGAAATGGAAGAGAGAAAGAGAGAGAGAAAGAAAGAGAGAGAGAGCGAGAGAGAGAGAGAGAGAGAGAGAGAGAGAGGGACTCATCGACTCTGCGACTTTCAAGTCTCCATTGTTACCACCATATTTGAGTTAGACTTGCCATTGCCCGGAATTACCCCTTCCCGAACCAACATCACGATAAAATTGGACTTTGGAGCAACAAGCAACCGGAAGTCTCGAAGAATCAACGCCAAAACCTGCTAATTTTTTTTTTTGCAAATTTCATCCTCTTCGCCAGTCCGGATAGGCCGGAAATGGAAATGGCGCTGGGATCGGTAAGAGAAGAGAATTCTCGGAGACGAAGATATCCCGAGAGGAAGATGGGAAGAGAGAGCAAGAGAGAGAGAGAGAAGGAAAGCTCGAGAATTCGTAATACAGAGGGCCGCTCTACGGCTCCGTAGGGAGGAATTCCGGGGTACGTTTTAAATTGCTGCATCCCCAACCTCCTTGTTTATGTATGCCTTCGTGTTTCTTATTCTTGTGCGCGGCCTGTACGCCTACCTACATACAGATATATATATATATATATGTATATCTACACACAAGGGGAGTGAAGAGAAAGGAGCAATAGAAAACGCGGGATCTGCTCGCCTTTTCGAGGCTGAAACCACCCCCACCTACCCCCTGCCCCCCCCCCGCGCAACTTTATGTGCAGAGCGTCGACATAAGTACGGGCATCTCTTTTCTCGTATACACGTATGTGTGCACGAGGCAAGTTTTTTTTTTTCTTCCTCTACTTCTTCTTTCACAGCTCGAAGGGGAGGGGGGAGGGAGCTAAAAAAAAAGAAGATAACCAACCCTTGTGCGAGCTTCGACGTATTTGTATACAGACAGGGTCTGATAAGCGTGTGTTGGTCCCGAAGAACTTGGAGATACTTGGAGAAAAAGGTCGGAGGGACTTTCGGATGAAAAACGTGACCACGTGATATTGTGTAAGGGTGGAAAATGGCGGTGGCTTGTTCTTACCAAGCGGGGGTGTGTGTGGGTGTGTGTGTGTGTGGAGGATGTACGTGCGAATGGGCTCGTGGCATTGCGAGAAAGAATTTTTTTTACATGCATATATATACAGGGTGTTTGGTGCATGGAGCGACACAATTTTTTTTTTTTAGGGATTGGGGGCGTCATTTGCTAGGTTTTTTTTTTCACCCTTAGACCTGTCCTAAGTGTCACGGTAATTGAGATATGATTTTTTTTCGTTTTTTGTTTTTAATTAACCGAAATTTCGCCTTTAAGGCTTTAAGCCACTCTAGGATTTTAGGACTCATAACTCAAATAAATTTCAAACGATTCACTTGAAATTTTAACTGTATATTTAGAATTACATTTTCTGAGGCACTACGTAGGCTTTTTTTTATTATATTGCATAGTTCCTTTTTTCTAAACAATTATCTGACGATTTTCTCATGGTATTTTATACTTTTTGTTTTAGAAATGCGCCATTTTGACAAAAAACAATATATGAAAAAAATCCTACGTACTTCTATAGCTATTCTTATATATAATTGAAAAAACTTTAGTGTCTCATAATAACAGTCGCCATTTTGACATGTATCGCTGTGAAAAAATAATTTTGTATAGTCAATTACGTGTACAATAAAACCCCTATTTTGTAATTCCGAATTAATTTATGGTTTCGCTGAAAAAAAAATCACAAAATATGCCCTTTTTTGGCCTCTAGAATGGTCTAAGGCCGTAAATCGACATAACTTGTTTTGTTTGTGGTTGTAATAGCAGGAAATAACTTTTGTTGCATGCATACGAAATAAAGGAGCCCAATTTGAGCACAATTTATAACTCAAGTTTAATTTAAAAAAACATCGGAAACATAAAAAAGTCTTTTCTTAATCCTGACCCTGGCAAACTCTCGTATTTTGACCACGTAATGAATGATTTCTATGAAATGTTGCATAACGTTGGAAAGTGTGTAAACTAGAGAATTTTTTGAAACAAAGCTAAGCTCAAAATAGCTTTTAATTTTTTCTTTTATAATGAATTTAGAAGTTGACATTTTTCATACATTTACACATTTTTAAGACTTTGGCAGCTGATGTGTGATTTTCTTGAAACTAATTGTATCAAATAATAATTTATTTATAATAAACATACATTAGTGCTATTACAACAACGAAAAAAAAAGTTATGACGATTTAAGGAGGTACGATCATTAAGGAGAATCCAACTTTCGAGCCTGAAATTTTTATATGATGTTGACGAATACGTTATGCACTCTTTGGACAAATTTTTAGCTATATTGACCGTTCAGATTTTTTATCGTAATAAAATTGCAAAGTCTAGCACTTTGAGTACTTTGAGTATTTTAGTTTAGATACTCACGTATCCAACTAAGGTCGTTGGAAAATTGAAATTTGATAAATTAGACATAATAGATATTGTAAAAAAATCGAAAATTCGAACTTCACCGTTTAGTTCAAGCACTGCATTATAAAGCGTTTTCAACTTCCGGTTGAATATTATCACAATGACGAAATAGCACCCATAGACTTGTCAACGTCGGGTGTAACAGCTGATTCGTTTGGCAAGCATAACCTAGCTCTGCTTGGAAATCGTCGTCGAATACGAGTCGCCACAAAATGCAAAATTTTACTTATAATATTAATTCCGCTGAGGTTATTCGGGGCTATTTAAATAAGATTCCGATGGATTTGACGCAACGTTTTTTTTTTCGCCTGTTTTTACGGTGAAACTGTCATTGCGAATATGACGGAGACTACTCCAAATTCGTTGAGGATCTAATTGTTTCAGTTTTTATTAGTAAATATGCAATAAATAAAATATTTATCACAAATTTGGCACTTTGGGATCGACAGTAGGAATATTCAACGTACACGGAGAGAATTAAAAAGTAATTTTTGTCGTGAATTTCACGGTAAAAATTACCGTGATATATTTCAATGTGGTGACAAGTGAGAAAAGCATAATAATTCGTATGCGATAAGTTTTTTTTAACTCACGTTACAGAAAATTTCAAATACGTAGCTAAAATTTTACTATACAAGAAGGGTAGCGCGCACAATCATTTTTACCGAGAGCACAATACATTTTCCTGTAACACTCATTAAATTTTATAATAAATCTTAAAATAACTGTTATAAAGACGATACTTTTTTATAGACATTTTTGAAAGGCATAAAATAATCAAATGGACAGTAAAATTTCGCTGATATTATATATTTTTTAAATTAAAGTTTTGCGTATTTTGTTATACATGAAAATTGACTAGAAAATCTGGTAAAATTTTCTATCTGAAGAAGAAATTTTATTTTTTTTTCGTGAAAATCTGTGTTTTACTCAGTAATAATAAGCGAAGTTTCAGGGTTTTCATTGGTTACCGTTACTGCACGGTAATTTTTAACTTTTAATTCTCTCCGTGTAAGTTAACATAAATCAGAACACCCGTGGGGTAACATAAACTTAGTCTCTTTGTTGACCCTGAAGAACTAGTCGCGACATTTGGGATAATTAAAAGAAAAAAGGAAAAAAAAATCATATCTCAATTACCGTGACACATAGGACGTAGGAGCCAAGGGTGAAAAAATTAGCAAATGATTCTCCCAAACGCTCAAAAAATTGTCTCGATCCATGCGACAAACACCCTGTATATATATATATATATACATATGTATAGTTGGTGGATGATACTTGGCGTTGCTCGCCTTTCTTCTCGTTCTACCATGTCTTCTTGAGAGAATAAGCGGGCGTCTGCGGCGCCGGAAATAAACCCGTATAGGTATCACGTATAGAAGAGCCCGTCTCGTACTCGCGCGTTCACGAGAATTTTCTTGCTTCTTGCCGTTAGGGGTAGTCTCGTTCCCGTTGAGACCCACAGGGAAATAGAGCCAGCGAGAATGTTGCGGAGGTGTTTTTGGCTCGACCTGCAAAACCCTCCACCTCCCCCCCCCCCCCCCCCCGTCTCTACCTACCCGTACCCGAACTTCCTGTGGCTCCGAACAACTTCAATTGCTCCCGTCGCTGCTTCTATCTACTCGCTATTTCTCTCGGCTAGCCGTCTATTCCGAGCTTCTGCGGGAATTAGGCCGAAATACTGCTCGTGCGAGAGATCCGCAGCAATCCAATTCTTTTTTTTTACCTCGTAGACTCTCTTTTTCTTCGAAGTGTAGCCATTTTTTGGCTTTTCTAGCTCTCTCTCTCTCTCTCTCTCTCTCTCTCTCTCTCTCTCTCTCCGTCTCTCTCCTCCCCCCCCCCCCCCCCCCCCTCCCTCTCTCTCTCTTCTGTATCTCTCTCTCTCTCAAAAAGACTGTTGTGTTTTTTAAAATATATATTTTTTTCACATATAAATTACAATGTAATTATAAAAGTGAATACCGTCGCTTTAAATTACATTCATAATGTTCTTGTTTCGTTTGTATAATATTTTTGTCTTTAATTTTCTATCAATGATAAGTGAATATTTTATTGTAACACGCATACGTGGATGGCCGACTGTCAAATTACTCATTTTTATTTTCTTTCTTATCCACCGGCGACAGGAAGAAATTCACGTGAATATTTCCGGTACCACAAAAACATAAAAACTCCCCATTAAAGATAAAGCAATCGCGTGTGTACGTTTTCGAGAGGACGTATGAGAGGGGCATGGACAATGACAAGTGGTGAGGATAATTCGCGTGCGTGGTTAATCGTAGATCTTTTCGGGCTCTTTTGACCCGTCACTTTTTCAATGACTCTCGCTAGAAACGTGTGCGTACGAAAAAATTTCTTAAAACACACTCGACACACATATAAAGGGTGTCTCAAAATGACCTGATATTTTTATTTATTAATAAACGTATTGCTTATTTGAAAAGTACGAATAATTTAATTTTAATATATGGTACAAACATGGAGGTTATGTGTGGAGCACAATATTCGATAAATGGCCGCCTCATCCTTGTTTGCAAACGTCACTCTTTTGACGCAATTTTCAATAACATTTTGACATAATTGCGGAGCTTAATTTCATTAAGGCCTTAGGCCAGCTAGAGGCCAAAAAAGGGCATATTTTGTGATTTTTTTTCCAGCGTAACCATAAAATAAATCGGAATTACAAAATAGGAGGTTTATTATACACGTAATTGACTATAGAAAATTATTTTTTCACAGCAATAAGTGTCAAAATGGCGACTGTGCAGCATTTTTCCGATGACGCTTTTCTGAAGGTCAACGGCCAGGACCAACAGCACCTATAATTTTTGAGTTATGGTGAGACACTAAAGTTTTTTCGATTATATATGAGAACAGCTGTAGAAGCACGTAGGATTTTTTTTAATAATGTTTTTTTTCAAAATGGTGCATTTCTAAAACAAAAAGTATAAAATGCCATGAGAAAATCGTCAGAAAATTGTTTATAAAAAAGGAACTATGCAATATAATAGAAAAAAATCCTACGTAGTGCCTTAGAAAATGTAATTCTAAATATACAGTTAAAATTTCAAGTGAATCGGTTGAAATTTGTTTGAGTTATGAGTCCGGCCGACGTGAAAAATGTAGTTTTGAGATAAACGCGTTTAAAGTTAGTAGAAAGTGACGACATGAATGAAGAGGGGTTGCGCTAGAATTCGAAAATCGAGTACTTAGAGATTTTTCACACCCAAAATCTTTTGGAATATAATTTTATAGGTTTTAAGGTACATTTTTAACAAAAAAAATCGATTTTTGAAATCGATGCGTCCAATTGCTTCCTCGAGCTCCGCAATAGTCTGTGGATTATTGGCATACACTTTCCCTTTCAGAAAAACCCAAAGAATGAAGTTCAATGGCGTCAAATCGCACGATCTTGGTGGCCAATTCGCATCACCGCGGCGCGAGATAACACGAGCATGAAACTTCGTCTGAAATAACTGCATTGAATTTCGCAGTGAATTTTCACAATTTCTAGGCGTTGCTCGATCGTGTAATTCTTCATGACTAAACCTCAATACTTCCTGAAGCCAGTTGTCAAAGACTACTACTTTAAGTTCGCCACAAAAAAAAAAGGCGCGCAATTTAAAATGTCAGGTCATTTTGAGACACCCTTTATATGGAAAAATAAAAATAAAATGTATGTTCATATATATATATATATATATATAGATCTATATACGTGTAGAGTAGGTATTAGGGGACGAGGACAATTGTTCGGTAGCTAGGAGTAAGAGCGGTTGTAACGGCAGGGTTAAAGTGCAGGCGGTTAATCCGAAAGTGGTCGCACGCGCGTTTCACACAGACGTAGAAGATACGCGCGTGTCCCATCAATCCAATGAATTTTACAACTCCCCTATTCCCATATACACGTGACGCTTTAAAACGACATATATACACGCGTATAACTATAGCCCGTGCGCCATTGACCAACAAACGATAACGCTGATAACATTTATTGCCAGCCCGACGATCGTTATAATTACGACGCGAACTGAGAAGGAAGAAAAGCCAGTCTGATCAATAACGATCTCGACTACTGCGTTAAAAAAAACTACTCTGCTTTTCCCTCCGTGTTCTGACCGAAAAGTGCACTTATCACTGAGCGCTCACGGGGCCACGTATCTCGGCCGTGTCTTTAAGCCGTTTCTACTTGCTCCCTCTGTGCGCGCGTTACCTTGAGGCGCGTATCGACGAGGAAAAAAAAAAAATTGAAAACGCGTCCGTCGACGAGCGGTACCGAACTCTCGAGGTCCCTCGAGGGAACTTGCACGTCACACATACACACGTGTATCCCGTGTGTACGAGCCAGAGAGAGAGAGAGAGAAAGAGGGAGAGAAAGAAGAGAGAGAGAGAGAGAGAGAGAGAGAGAGAGAGAGAGAGAGAGAGAGAGAGAGAGAGAGAGAGAGAGGGAGAGATGGAGAGAGAGAGAGAGAGAGAGAGAGAGAGAGAGAGAGAGTGGCAAGCGTCGCTAATGAAAGCATACTCGATCACCATGCGCTCATTTGGCAATCTCAATATATCAAACAGAGCGAACGACCGAGTCCTCGAAAGGTGGTGGATAAGGGAGACGGAGCGAGAGATGGATAGAGCTTTGCACGATATTATATATATAAACGTATATGCATGTCGGAGAGGACGGTGATAGTGGCGCTTGAGGCCTGAGCCAATAGACCTAACATGGCAAACAGCTAGTACAGTACATACGTGCAAACGTTCTCTCTCTCTCTCTCTCTCTCTGTCTCTCTGTCTTCTCTCTCTCTCTCTCTCTCTGTCTCTCTCTCTCTCTCTCTCTCTTCTTCTCTCTCTCTCTTCTTCTCTCTCTCTCTCTCTCTCTCTCTCTCTCTTTGTCTCTCTCTTTCTCTCTCTCTCTTCGTCACCCTTCTTCGGTCCATACAGTGCACGTACAAAGGGCAGTCTGCTTAAACTGTCTGTTTTTAACGCTGTGACGAAAAATCATCGTGTTCACCCTCAATAGTAAAATACTATCCACGACATAGCAATTTACCCGTACAGACATTTCTTAGGGATACCTAAGTTCCGATCGGATCCCGATCGGGATATGGTACGGATTCCATAGAAGGGGTATCCTCATTGAAATCCAGATGGCGCCCACTACGTAGCCCAAGCCGGAGACGTGGTTGCAAAAATTTGCAGTACGTATTAAATACAATTTTCTTAGCAAATTAAATACATATTTTCTTAGTTCCAATAATATCCACCCAATTTAATAGTACATTGTGTAACAAGGTGGCAAAGTGGATCTTTTACCACCGACCGAAAGCTGTTGTACAGGGACGTTTCACAATTTTTAAATCCTAGGACGTAAAATTTTCTTTTACGTACCGTTTATACGTACGAAAAAGCGAGGAAAACATGATTGTGGTATATGAATATAATTACTTAGAATAAATAACCTACTTTTCTCCAGGAAATATAAGTCTTTCAAGGTCTATGTAGAGTTTTTTTTCGAAAAATTTTATTAAATGTATAGTACATTATAACACGAGGACGAAAAAACTTTTTCTAACGAGTGTGGGTTTGCAGTACGAGCTGAAGACGAGTATTGCAATCACACGAGGTTAGAAAAAGTTTTTTTCGTCGAGTATTGTACGAAATTAGATTTTACGCGGTGCGAAAATGGGGGTTTTACGCACGCGAGGCTTGCGTAAAACGTCCATTATCGTACCGAGTGGAATAAAAGAATTTTCTTCGAAATTCGGTTATTAAAATATATAATTTTTGACAGTTATACTGTAGCACCAAATTTTACCTAATTTTTTTTTCAGATCCTTGAATAAATAATTTAAAAAAACGTCCAGCGATTTTTACATTCATCCCTGGGAACCGATTCGATATCGAACTCGATCTTGTTCTCGAATTTCGAGATTCTAGCCTGGATGCAAAGTTTCTTTTTGAATTCTGACTATCCTAATCCTAATCGGATAATAATAGGATCCTAATCCGGAAGTATTCCTCAATACTTCCGGATTAGGATCCTGGCTGGAATCAGGTTTACGAGCGTTATATTTGGCTCCCGCATCCGATCCAATGTCCGACTGGATCCCGATTGAGAAACCAGAATCCTACCCCAAACCGGATTGTATCCATGACAATATTTATGGACGGGTGTAAAATTTTATTATAGTATAGCACTACTGTCACATAAGTGCACAATAGTCTAGTGAATTATGCCGATACATATCATTATAGTCTAGTGAATTATAGTGCAATATTTCACTATAGTCTAGTGAATGATCGTCAAAAGTTTTATTATAATCCAGTGCATTATAGTGGAAGATTTAATTATAGATTCTGGTAAAGTTATTCTATCGTATTATAACCCAAGAGCTGAAAAATCATCAAAGTGCCTACTCGAGCGTGAAGCATTAAAAAAAATAAAAAATGCCCGGGCTTTTCGTAGCGGGTGAATCGTAAGATAAGGGAAATTAAGGATCATGCTCGGTGGTAAGGCTTCACTCTAACCGTATGTGCAGTTTGACGAAGCGTGATTCAATCATTATTGCCTCGGGCTATCGTTCCTATATGTATCCACACACACATACACATATCCGTTCTGGCACCGCGCTTTGGTCCACCTCAGAGGACCCACTCTCTGTGAGTTTCGTGACGCAGCACTGGAGAGAGAGGGAGAGAGAGAGAGAGAGAGAGAGAGAGAGAGAGAGAGAGAGAGAGAGAGAGAGAGAGAGAGAGTAGTAACGGCAGTCATGCGATGACTCTGTTTACCCCGAGGGGACACGCGCAGTTTGCCCAGTGGAATTTACTCGAGGGAATTTGTCCCTCCCACATTTCGATGTGAATTCGATCAACGAACGATTTAAGGGGAAGCTCCGGCGGGTTGTCGATTTTCGGCTCGATCCACCGGAATCGTCATTGAGAAAAGAGCCATCGAGCAAGAACAAGAGAGAAAGTTTCGACAAGTTTTTTTTTTTTTTGTCAATTTTAGGAATAAGGCTACCGAGAGAAAGAGAGACAGAGAGGGAGAGAGAGAGAGAAGGAAAACTCGGACGAATCGGACATGACGGTTGTTCAACGTTTCAGAATTGTCAGAGGGAAGAGCTTTCTCGCGTTAGTTACGTTACAGCCAAATAGAAAATTCGGATAGCGCGGTGAATTGTCCACCCACACACACACACACACACACGCACACACACACATATGTACGGAGGAAACGTATGCGTCGCAGAATCGCGATAGAGCGAGAGATCCGAAAATCATGGACGCCTCGCACGTCTCTCACCTAATCGACGTGACAGACACGCGGAGCCAACCCCCTCAATGCTCTTTCGCCTTCACCCCGGCATCAGCACAGTTACAATGAGTGACGTCACGTTAAAAATTCAACGAGGTCTTCCCCGATCTCTCTCTCTCTCTCTCTCTCTCTCTCCATTCCTTCACTTCCTCTCTCGTATCCTCTCTTCATCCAGCTAGACCATCGTTCTTCCAGCAGCGAGATGTTTTCTCCATCGCCCAAGAAAAATTGGCCAATCCTTCGGGGTGTTGAAGCTGCAGCGAGGCATAGCTATAAACGGAGTGACCAAACGAAATGACCATTGAGCTATTTTTCTCCCTTGGATGAAAATAATTATCGGCTGGAGGATATTGAGGGAATACTCGATCGAGCGGAAGTGGACAGACGTAAAAGTGCAATTCGTGTGACATGCACGCTAGATGTACTTTGAGCCGAGCAGGTGGTTCTCCCTTCCCCATATAGACTGCCCGCAGAGTATAGGCTGAAGGTAATGAAATTGAACGCAGCACTCGCAGTGGAGAAAAATTGCAATAGGACAAGGTGGGGCATAATGTGTCATCTTTCTTTTTTAAGGCGGGCAACCACTTTAGATGCTTAAAAATATTCATTTTTTATTTGTTTCATAAATAAAGCAAAATATCTTAAGAATGCACCCTGAAAATTTCCAAAACGATATTCGGATTCCTTCTAACGGTATGTATATAAATGATAAAGACTCGCCGCTCGACTCCCAAGCGCGCTCAGGTATCCACGAGCGCGCAGTTGGGTAGTTTGTTTGGGTTTGTTTGGGTTTTTGTAACGCATATTTGGGTTTTCATAATCCAAACAAACCCAAACTCGACCGTTTGGCGATTAGCTCCAAAACATCTCCATTCTGGGTACAAAATAATCGAGGTAGCGGCATTTCTTGCTGCTATTTTATTCAATGAAGGAAATTCAGCCCTACTCATGCTTATGAATGAACTACAAATCGTAGTTGGCAGGCAGAGCTACGGATATGCCGAGCAAATGGATCAGATGCGCGTGGCACGGCAAAATAGAAAAAGTGTATTAGAGACAAAAGAAGCTCGAAAAGCTCGTAAAGAGGAAATGCAAGCTTCAAATGAGTTGCATGAGGAAGAGGAAGGACTGCTGTATGGTGCTGGAATCGCTGATTAATCGGTAAGACACTTTATCATTCGATTAAACACATTTGACTGTGAGTTTTTCGATTGTGAAACTTTAAACCTGTTTTTCTCGAAACAACATTTTTTCAATTAGCGGGAATCATAACTCAAAAACTAATTGATGGATTGTCTTCAAATTTGGAACACGTTTACATAATATAATTTATTAAAACATGAACCTAAAATTGGAAAGATTAGATTGTTTAAAACATATTTATTATTACGATATGCCGGAAAAAAAGCTAAAAATCGATCATTTTTTTTCAAATACGGTCCAACATTCAATTCTCGATTTTTTTTTCCAAATTTAGGTTCATGTTCTTAAAAAACATCTCAAGAATGTATAAAAATTTGTTGGACTATTTCAGATGCGAATTGCGAGCTGCACAATTCCTGCGAATTGACAACGACCATGTGGACACGCCAAGGGACACAGCGAATTACACCTTAATTAATGCATGAAATAACTTGAAAAAATTACCAGAGATGTATGAAAATATGAATAAATTATTGTCGGAGTTGCAGAAATTTCCGTTTTTTTTACAATAAAAAAAAATCCAAAAAATCATATAATTTTCGGTCTCCTAAAGTGGTTGCCCGCCTTAACGAATTTTTACTCTCACCAAAGTTGTCTGATTAGAAAAAAAGGTCACAAACGATTTTTATTTTTTTTATCAAAGGATTACAAATTCCATAATAATGGGATCGAAAAAAAATTGCGGATTGGCTCACTATATCCCACGGGTGGGGTACAATAGCTGAAGCTCCAAATTTTCATAAATTCACATAGAGTTAGAAAAAAATGAAAGGTAATTCCTAAATGAAAAATGGCTCTTTTAGAACTATTGCGTTTCACAATGTGCCGTTGAAATATAATGATAACTATAAATCATAATGATAGTAATAACGTTAAACGTCAGAACCATATATGTTTCTGACCTCTGTATACACATAAATACACACAAACACACACACACACACACACACACACACACACACACACACACACACACGCAAATGTGTACGTTACCGTATGATGGTAACTGTCAGTTTCGCAGCAAGTATCAACCCCTCGACATTTCCCGTTTCCGGAAACGAGCGGGTACAATGATTACACTCATTAGCTTGATTGGAAATACGCGTTATTATATATATATATATATATATATATACACACACGTTCTTCCTGGGTCGCGTTTTCAGAGGGACCGATATCGCGCCTATACGGAGTATTGTCCATAACGGGACCACAAACTATTCATTTTCATCGACTGAAAAAAAAAGTAAAGGAGAAAAGAATAGTGGTAAATACCCCGTGTACGAGGGTGAAAAGTACGTACAAGTATATCGCTGTCATATTATGCCCTCTCTCCCTCGCTATTTCTCTCCTTCGATCCTTTGTTTTCTTTTTTCTCTTTTCTTTCACCATAATACGAAGCGTGTACTTAACTGGCTAATGATACAGGCAAGATCCGCGAATGGTGAAGGGACTGAAGAAAAAAAAAACAACCTCGTATTACTTATCAACCCTCCAAGAAGGCTTTTGCGTTTTAAACCTTTCGTTGTCTTTTCGTTTGTTCATTTTTCATGATAAATTACGTATGACTTTTGGGAAAATGTAGGGGGCGGTTGTTGCTTTCCGATTTCATCGAGAATCGGCTGGAATCGAGCGGAGAGAGAATCACTTTTCGCGACTGTGCGTGAGAGCTCGTGTTGTGGACCTTCCTTGCTTTTGCGGCAGGTACGCGCCAACAGGATGAATTTTTACCCGGCCCATGTGAGACAGCAGAGAAACGGAGCGAGAGAGAGAGAGAGAGAGTTGGTGAGTTTAAGCGTTGGAGAGCTAGAGAGTTGGAGAGATGGAGATTTGGAGAGTTGGAGAGTTAAAGAGTTGAGGAGTTGGAGAGTTGGAAAGTTAGAGAGTTGGAGACTTGGAGAGTTGGAGAGTTGGAGAAGTTGGAGAGTTGGACAAGTTGGAGAGTTGGAGATTTAAAGAGTTGAAGAGTTGAAGAGTAAATGACTTGGAGAGTTGGAGAGTTGGAAAGTTAAAGAGTTGAAGAGTTGAAGAGTTGGAGAGTTGGAGAGTAAATGACTTGGAGAGTTGGAGAGTTGGAAAGTTAAAGAGTTGGAGGGCTAAAGAGTTGGAGAGTTGGAGAGTTAAAGAGTTAAAGAGTTGAGGAGTCGGAGAGTTGGAAAGTTAGAGAGTTGGAGACTTGGAGAGTTGGAGAGTTGGAGAAGTTGGAGAGTTGGACAAGTTGGAGAGTTGGAGATTTAAAGAGTTGAAGAGTTGAAGAGTTGGAGAGTTGGAGAGTAAATGACTTGGAGAGTTGAAGAGTTGGAAAGTTAAAGAGTTGAAGAGTTGGAGAGTTGGAGAGTAAATGACTTGGAGAGTTGGAGAGTTGGAAAGTTAAAGAGTTGGAGAGTTGGAGAGTTAAAGAGTTAAAGAGTTGAGGAGTTGGAGAGTTGGAAAGTTGGAGAGTTGGAGACTTGGAGAGTTGGAGAGTTGGAGAAGTTGGAGAGTTGGACAAGTTGGAGAGTTGGAGATTTAAGGAGTTGAAGAGTTGGAGAGTTGGAGAGTAAAAGACTTGGAGAGTTGGCGAGTTGGAAAGTTAAAGAGTTGGAGAGTTAAAGAGTTAAAACGTTGGAGAGTTTGGGAGTTGGAGAGTTGGAGAGTTGGACGGACAGAGAGAGAGAGAGAGAGAGAGAGAGAGAGAGAGAGAGAGAGAGACGGAGAAAAAGAAAGGAACATTGGCGAGGAAACGACCGAAAGCGATTTCGAACCCTCTCTCTCTCTCTTTCTCTTTCTCTCTCTCGCGGTAAGCATAACGCAACAAAAAAAAGAAAAAAGATAGCAGTAAGAAGCGTCAAGAGAAGAAACGCTCGCCGTCTCGCTCCGTGTAAATTGCTTCGTCCGTTGATCTGTCTTTCTCGCTCTAAAACTAACACACGTGCACACCCAAGAGCCAAGTCAGAGAGGAAAAGCGCTCGTGGCCGCGCGCGCGTCAAGGAGTGCGGGAGATTTGTTAAGGGTCGAAGCTTCGTCCAGGAGATAGTCCGGGGGGTTAGGGATTCGAGAGAACGAGAGAGAACGAGAGAGAGAAAGAAAGAGAGAGAGAGAGATAGAGAGAGAGAGACAGACCGGTGCAAGTAGGCTTTAATATTTGATAACGCGGGCTGGTCATCCTGGCGAGGCGATAACACGGGCCCCGCGGGAACCTTCCGGCCAACATCCCTCGGAAAACGAGCGGATCTAGAGCATCCTCTCGTCCTCCTCCCTCTCTCTCTCTCTCTCTCTCTCTCGCTCTCTTTCTTTCTCTCTCTCCAGCACATTTCTCGTATGTCCGGACTCTGAGGCCGCGTGAGACTCGGACAAGTCCTTGCTACATCACCTAGACGGCCTTACAACTACTCCGTAGCTTTGCCATAGTCGGCGCATCATCCCCTTTGACCGAGCCCCCCTCTCTTCGCTCCTGGTGCGACCTGGACTGTTGCAAAGCTACTAAAAGTTCATATTCACATTCGCGTCTATGTATCGGGTTGGCAAATAAGTTTCCTCGATTCTGTTCTTATCGTTCATACGTTCAAAATCGAACGAGTTGCCAATCTGATATATATGTTTTTTCGTTATATTTATATACTTGTTATTTCATGGGATTCTTTCATATCATTGAATATGAGGTATGTAAATATGAAACCAGAATTTTTGCGCTCAGTTAGGTAGTTTGTTTGGGTTTTTTTTTTTTTTGGTTTTCATAACCCAAACAAAGCCAAACTCCACCGTTTGGCGATTAGCTCCAAAACATCTCCATTCTGGGTACAAAATAATCTAGGTAGCGGCATTTCTTGCTGCTATTTTATTCAATGAAGGAAATTCAGCCCTACTCAGGGTTATGAATGAACTACAAATCGTAGTTGGCAGGCAGAGCTACGGATATGCCGAGCAAATAGATCAGATGCGCGTGGCTTGGCAAAATAGAAAAAACGTTTATTAGAGACAAAAGAAGCTCGAAAAGCTCGTAAAGAGGAAATGCAAGCTTCAAATGAGTTGTATGAGGAAGAGAAAGGACTGCTCTATGGTGCTGGAATCGCTGATTAATCGGTAAGACACTTCATCATTTCATTAAACACATTTGACTTTGAGTGTTTTCGTTTGTGAAACTTTAAACGTGTTTTTCTCGAAACGACATTTTTTCAATTTGCGGGAATCATAACTCAAAAACTAATTGATGGATCATCTTCAAATTTGGAACACGTTTACATAATATAATTTATCGAAACATGAACTTAAAGTTGGAAAGATTAGATTGTTTAAAACATATTTATTATTGCAAAATGCCGGGGGAAAAAAAAATGCTAAAAATCGATCATTTTTTTTTCAAACACGTTCCAATATTTAATTCTCAATTATTTTTCAAAATTTAGGTTCATGTTCTTAAAAAATATCTCACGAATGTATAAAAATTTGTCGGACTATTTCAGATGCGAATTGCGAGCTGCACAATTCCCGCAAATCGACAACGACGATGAGGACACGCCAAGGGACACAGCGGATTAAACCTTAATTAATGTATGAAATAACCTGAAAAAATTACCAGAGATGTATGAAAATATGAATAAATTACTGTCAGAGTAGCGGAAATTTCCGTCTGTTTTTTCACAATAAAAAAAAAAATCCAAAAAATCATCTAATTTTCGCTCTCCTAAAGTGTTTGCCCGCCTTAATGTAACTATTTAATTTCCATTGAATTTATGAAAACTCTCACTTGTGGAATATTCATATCTTTCTATTGAAATTATATAAAATATATATATGCAACGGATGGATGAGGTTCGTCCTACGACTTTCGGCCCATAAAGCACAGGATTCGTACGAACAGACAAACGAGAAGAAACAAATGAGCCGCTGTAGGACCAACTGCGGTAAACGTAAGCAAACCGTGTTCCCTTTTGTTTTTTTTTCTTCTTCTCATTCATTTCGAAAAAAAAACAATGGTGCATCGATCCGGGGAGAATCGGATAAAAAACGTTCCCGTTGAGTTCTAGCGCAATAAGACACACGTGTGTATTGATGTATTTTTTTTTTCACAAGTATAGGATCTACAGACCTCTCTTTCTCGCCCCTTTTTCTCTCCATTCTCTCTTCCTTTTTCCGTAACTCAATTTTCTTATAGCAAGCCTCGCGTGCCAATAATTTTCGCGAATCCTTTTTTTTTTTGCTCTTCGCTTTTATTTTGTTTCGTCAACAATCGATTGTTCCCCCCGAGCGTCCGGTGACTTGCTTTTTTTTTTCCTCCTCCCTCTCGACGGCGACGCGACGTGTGTTTTCGGTGTAGCGAGCCTTCCACCCCCGTTTGTCGTTTCCCTCGTCACGAGATCGCGATTCGCAACGTTGCAAGACGAAACGAGAATAGATAGGCGGCCAAAAAAAAATAAAATTTTGTGCACGAGTCGAATGTGTACCCGATGGATCGGCGAATTGATCCACGTTACTAGGTATATTCAAAATAAAATGTAACAAGATAACAAAAGACCTCCCACGTACATTGAAATGTTATAGTGTGCTCAGAAATATTAATTATTTATAACAGAATATATATATATGAAATTGAAGAAATTTAGTAGAGTTGAAATCAATAAGAAAAATTAAATAACTTGATAGATTAATAACAAAAATGAAAATTATTAGTAATAAAAAAACAATAAAGAAAATAATCCATAACATGAATTGGAAACTCAATAAACGAATTAAAAAATTAAATAATTAATAATAGAAAATAATTTTTAAATAACATCTGATAAGAAAAATCAAATAACTTGACAAATGAATGACAAAAATTAAACGAATTAATAGTCGAAAAGAATATAAGAACAACAATTGATACGAAAAATTAACTAACTTGATAAATGAATAAAGAAAATTACTAATAATTTATTAAAATTAACTAACTTGATAAATGAATAAAGAAAATAAAAATAATTGATAATAAATTTTTTTTTTAACAATTGATAAGAAAAGTTGAATAGCTTGATAAGGAACAGCATAAATACAAATAATTAATGACAAAAAATAACATAAAAAACACACAATAATAAAAATAAAAATAACTAAGAATAAAGAATAATAAAAAAAAAACAATTATTAAGAAAAATAGAATAACTTCATAAAAAAATAACGAAAAATAGAAAATATTAATAGTAAAAAATAACAATCAATAACAAATATTGAGTAACTCAATAAATGAATAACAAAAATAATTAATAACAGAAAATAATTTAAAAAAAAACAATTGATAAAAAAAATTAAATACCTTGATAAATGAATAACAGAAATACAAACAATTAATAACAAAAAACAATCAACAACAAAAATAACTGAATAAATAAATAACAAAAATAAAGATAATTGATAATAAAAAAAATACTTGGAACAAAAAAACAACAATTAATAACAAAAATTAAATAACTTAATAAGCCAATAACAAAAATAACAACATAATAAATTAATAATAAAAATTGAGCCATTTTTTTCTTTCAAATATACGTCGTTAGTTTCGTTCGCGTACGGCGTAGCGTACAGCGCAGCAGCATGTCTGCCTGTATACACACGTACGTTTTGCGGATGGACGGAACGACGCGCGGTGGTTGCGGTCGCGAACCATGCGAGCACGAAGCCAGAACCAACCCAACCACGTACGTGTAGGATCGTAGGTAAAAAGCGGGCAAGCGAGAGGAACAAGGCAAGAGGGAGCAAGACGAAGCGAGCAAGAGAGAGAGAGAGCGAGAGAGAGAGAGAGAGAGAGAGAGAGAGAGAGAGGGAGAGAGGGAGAGAGAGAGAGAGAGAGAGAGAGAGAGAGAGAGAGAGAGAGAGAGAGAGAGAGAGAGAGAGAGAGAGAGAGAGAGAGAGAGAGAGAGAGAGAGAGAGAGAGAAAGAGAGAGAGAGAGAGAGAGAGAGAGAGATGAGCAGCAAGGGGGATGCAAGATGGCCGCCCGGTAAAATCAGAGCGCAAGCGTGCCACCCTTAAGGCTCCGCCCATCCCGAAAACCTCCCCAACTCGCGTCACATCATCCATGCTTTCTCTCGCTCTCTCCCGTTCTTTTTTTCCATCTTCTCTCGACCCTAAAGCCTCGATGGGCTAGCGCTGGGCGACTCGTCCCTCGACTCTCTTCCACCAACCCCGCGGATCCTCTACTATCTCCGCACGTTTCTTCCGTACCCTCCCTCCCCCCCCCCCCCCTCTCTCTCTCTCTCTTGGTTATGTCCTTGTGCAGACGTATACACGTATGCACGTAAAAGACGGTAGATCCATCTCTCTTGAGCGCACTTTGCGCGAAACTGGTACCCCTTTTGCACCCCCACGCACACACACACACACACACACACACACACACACCCACACCCACACAACCACCCCTTCGAGCAACCCCTCGACGTTTCGTACAACCCACGTTTGTAAACCTCCCCATCGACTGGGAGGCCTCCCCCATCCCCTTCCACCCATCCACCCTCACCGTCTCATCCTCCTACCCCCGCCTGTGCTCGAGCACCGGGGAACGCTTGATCCGCAAGCCAGAACATGTCGCGCACTCTTCCGTGGCAGACATCGGGAAAAACTTGGCTATAGAGAGGGGGCGACGAGCGCGACACGACGAGATACCAATCCTACCGCTCTTCGTATTCTTGTTGTTGTTGTTGTTGTTGTTGTTTTTGTGCAGTGGTGCTGGTGTTTTTTTTAAATTTTTTTTTTGTCACGTAGATGAAAAAAGCAACGGAGAATTAAAAAAAGTTACCAAAGAGGAACGAGAAGAAGAAAAAAGAAAAAGAAAACAAGGGAAAGACGTCGAAGGGGATGATCGACGAGAATATTGACGAAATGGAACTGGAAAAATTGGACTGATCGACGTGTGCCAGTGCTGAGAGTGTAACGTGATAGAAGAATTACCTTTTTCTTTCGTTTGTTTTTGTTTTTTTTTTTCCGATCTTCGCCCACGAAGGGATGATAACGAGAGATTATTCTTCTAGGATCGTATGACAGTGTCCAGTCGTTGAATACTTTGCCAAATACTTTGTATTAATAATAATAATAATTGACGCTAATAATAAAAATAATAAGGGTGTGACTTTGCCACGTGGATTGACGGATCCACAAGAAGAAGAAGAAGAAGAAGAAGAAGAAGAATTGTGTGCAAAATGACAATGAGGAAACGACGCAGCATCCGGGTAGACCTCGAGCTACCTGGGCACCACTGACTCCGCGTATTTGTCCTTTTGTCAAGAAATTTTCATTTTTTTTTTGTTTTCCTTTCTTTCTTACTTACTCATTCGTTCACTTGGGATGCAAGGATTTTCGATGGATCACCGTGGACGACGGGTGTGACAGTGAAATTTTTTTTCAACGCCGTAAACCTCGCGAGTGCGTTCAACGTAAAAGAAGACGAGGAGGGGGTGGGAAGGAGGAGAAAAAAAAAGATCGGGGCGCGTATGACACTGATCGCGAGATGATGTGACGCGTGTGACTGTGACGAAACTCATAATTCACCGATGAACAATTATTAGGCGCATCAGGGGGGGAGCGCGAGGGGGGCGGTAGGTGAAAAAGAATAGCCTCGAAACACAAGGGCGGTAAAGGGCGAGTAGTTTGTATTAAAGAAAAAAACAAATTTGGTGAAAAGGAGAGTTTGCCAAGATGATGTACTCGCCGGACAAAATGATGGGAAGCAAGGGACTCCACGGGGCACCCATAAGCGCCCCAGGATGCTTCCCATCGGGGCGATATTCGCCACCGTCGTATCGGGCAGCGCCGGATCAAATGCCACCGCCGCCACGAAGATGTATGCCAAATCCACCTGTGAGTAATCATCTTCGTAATAACAAACAAACGTGACAAATTCTTGTCGATGTTTTTTTTTCCAATGTTCCTTTCGCTGCCAATTGGAACTTCCATTAATTATGTGTGGTGGTTTTTTTTTTTTTTTCTTTAATTTGGACCCCCTCTCCCCTGGTGAGATTTGGCGAGATGTGGAGGCACCCCCCACCCCTCTGCCCCGCACGTGAGATTTTTCTCATAATTTTTAAATGATTACATTTGTTCGATATGTTCATTTTGCTTGGTACCGCTAATAAAGACTCACTGATAGAGTGTTTTATCGAATACATTTTTTTTCTGTGAAAGAAGAAGAGGAGAAAAATGATAATACGTTTAAGGTGCACTATAACGGCTTTAATTTATGTTGTGAAATGTTGATATTTCCAGATTGGTCTGAAAATATCAACATTTCACGAGTTAAGGGATGAGAGCTACTTGTAACGCCGAAAAAAAACGCTTTTTTCGAGATTTTTTTTTACAGGTTTTATTATTTAGAGAAAAATGTTTTCCCATATGAATAATCAATATTTCTAGTAGCTACAGAGTAACATTTTCATTGAAAAATAATGATAAATAAATGCGAGATGCAGTCAGTCTGCGAGGGGTCCAGAAAAAAAGATGTTTCGCGGTGATCACTGCTGCTCATCACTGGATCACTGAAACCAAAAAAATTAACGGGGATAATTAGTAAATCATATTGGGCCCAGGATGGACGAAGGGTTAATGAAAATTTCGAATTTTTACAAAATGCCGGATGTTCAAAGTAAAAACTTGTTTTTCGACCAAAAATCCACTCATATTTTGAGTTATCAAAAAAAACAAAACTATTCACCGCCGATAAAAATCCTTCGTCCATTCAGGGGACAATTATGTACAGAATAAGTGATACAAATTTGAAAACGATCGATCAAGCCGTTCTGGAGTTACAGTGATCACCGAATTTGAAAACGTGCTTTCGAGAAAAACGCATTTGAATTTTTAAGTACAAATTACATGTAAATAAACAAATTATTTTTGGACTTACATTGAATCATGTATTCCGGCACCATAAAGTGACCCTTCCTTCGCCTTAGCAGTCGCAGTAGAAGCGACGTGACTAAACCTCGATACTTCCTGATGCCAGTTATCAAAGATTAGTACTTTATGTTCGCCACAAAAAAAAATGGCACGAAATTTAAAATGTCAAGTTATTTTGAGACACCCTGTAGCTTCGATCCCATGCGTAGGCGAATTATTCTCCTCGACAAAAATCATTTTGTAAGGTCAGGCAATGAATATAATTTTAAAAAAAACGCTAACGTAGAACTATCGGTGGAGTATTTTATTTCATTAATGAATTACGAAATATTTTATGCATTTCACTTTGTTGGGCCAAAAAATGGTCGATTTTTCACCAATTTTTTAATGCAACAAATATTAAATATAGAATGTTGAAATGTGGTATGTTTACTAAGCGATCTTTATTGAACGTTATAAGATTTTTTAAAGTTTGACAAAACATGGCACTGCGAGTGGGAGGAGCCACGTCCTGGACAGGTGATCCCAAGCAAAAAAAAAAATCAAACATATTTTTACTTTGTACAATATTGTGTACAAGTCGAAATAGAATCAAGAAGAAACATTTTTAAATAAACAAAATAGAGCTATCGAATGAGAAGTTTGGCTTTTTTTTACCAAAAATCTTTGCAGTTTATTTGTTTATAAAATAAAAATGTTTGAATATTTTTGGATAATTCTAGTTCAACTAATTGACGTTTGTTAAAGTTAAACTGAACTTTATGTGCGAATAAAATGAAACGGGGACGTGGAAATTGTAAAAAAAAAGCTACGTCGATAAAGGTTAGTGATCGCGAAGTTGCGTTCACCATCCGAAACTCGCTAAATGTGGCATTCTCCTCGGTAGCACGCGAACCAGTCGCTGTCACCCATCCGAGTATCGGCCGAGACCGAATTCCGCCAACTCCGCAACTTACAATCAAGACCAACTTTCTTCTGCTCCCTCCTTCTTTTTTTTCTGCCATCATCTCCTCCTCCCACGAATCTGATGGGCTTGCGAGAGGGGAGCAATAATTTCAAGGGGGTTGAAAAGAGCTTTCAGTCTTATGGCTAATGGTTTTTAGAGGAGGGGAGAGGGAGGGGGGCGGGGGCGTGAAAGAAAAGAGGCCAAGGAAATCGCAACTTTTATCGAAGAGGATTCACAATAATCCCACTTCGTTCAATAGATATATTCCATTTATTCGTAATTTCTTGGCTCGAAGAATTTTTTTTTCCCCCCTTTATCGTCAGACATTTATTTCGTTGCGATTGATGAGTAAAATCAAAATAATATTAATTAACCCGTTGTGGTCATACCTCCAAATAATAACGTAATGGTCATGCGGGGTCTAGTGGACCCCATGCAGAAAAACAGTTGCCATTTACCTTCTATTTAATGTATCGACTTAATTCTTTAACTGAACTTTAATTTGAGGTCTCTTCTTTGAAATACAATAGTTTTTTTTTCCTAATTCAATTTTTTTTTCATGTTGAAAAAATGCAAAGGAAAAAAATTCAAGAAAATTCACTTTATTCAATTTTCAGATACAGCGGAAAATGTTCAGTTTTGCACTCACAAGACAGTGTACTTTCAAGAAAAAAAAGTTTAGGAACGGACCTTGAAAAAAACTATATTTATTTTGGACTAAGATTGAATACAATTTTGATAAAAGTCATAAAATCAAAAAGCCTTGAAACTTATTAAGGTACCTATCAACAACAACAGATGGTACCATAGGTTTGATTTTCAACGGCCAGTTTTCAGACACTCAGCCGCAAATTTTGCTTGGGGTCAGCTGGACCCCATATGAACACAACGGGTTAATATTCTACTCTTGCATGACAAAATCTTTGTTATTCATAATAAGACATTTCCGATTTAAAAATTAATAATTAAAAAAAAAGGAAAAAGTTTACTTGAAATGTTCCAGCTCGACTATGACCAGTGAAAAAAAAAACTTGAAAAAAAAAAAGAAAACCGTGGGTACGATATTGAAAAGAGGTGGGGGAGGGGGATGTTATCCCCCGGAGAAGGGATGCGGAAGCCCGGGGAGCTTCCCTCACGACAGTCTTTTACTTTATTCATGTGACGTAACAGGATAAAAAGCGTCGCTACGAGCTGAGTGCCTAGATGAGATTACAGGCGTGTGTACTACTCTGATCCTCTCTCTCTCTCTCTCTCTCTCTCTCTCTCTCTTCGTCTTTATCGCATCTTTCTTTTCATTATTATTATTTGATTTTTTATTTACTTTCCCGCGCGACAAGTTCGACGAAATCCTCGCATGGGGAAATCCCGTTACTTCGATCAATGCCAAATTCATTCTACAGTTACCATTTATTATTACCATTTGTTACATGGCAATATCTATTTTTTAAATAAGATATATTGTGAATATTCGTAACTTTTTTTTTTTAATTATCATTCTCACTGATATTACGCTACGATGATAATTATTATTAATTTTCTTCGTTTATCAATAAGCTTGAAAATAGAGATGGAAATTTAATTCGTTTATTGGCTCGGGAGTTATCGCTATTTCACGGCCGCGTGATACTCGTGCTTTTATCAACAGGAGAAACGAGAGAGGAGCTGGGCTAGCCCCGTAGAATCTCGTTACCTATGGTAATTAATACAGCGACGACCGCGTTGCATATTTATGAAGTTCCCTTCGCGCCCTACACCCATGCCCTCTATCCTTTTTAATTAATTCAGTGTCCACCGGACGAAATTATCGTACCAATTTCACGGATTGCTGAGGATACTCTTTCGTCCACTTGGATTTTCACAGCAGAACTGAGAAAAATTAAAAAATTAAAAAACATTACATGATGTTGTTGTTGGTTTTTTTCTCTTATTAACGGGAATGCTTCATCAACTTTCTCCTCGGTGCTGTTTGATCATCTGAAATTATGATTTTTTTTTTTCAACGCGCAACGTACGTGGGTGAAAAGCTTTAAGAGAGAATTGAAAAAAGGAGGAGGTGCCAAAAAGGAGGAATTTTTACGATTTTTTATAAAGTTTTTGCGGTTCGGGAAGGAAGAGCATCTGATTTGTATGCAAGGGATAATATTAGATGAAGTAAAAAGTTCTGAGCGTTTTTTCGCTTTATTCCGACGATGAAATTAACATAGGATTATCCGATTTAGATCAAATATGCGCCGTTTTGTTCGATAACTTTTGTCCATTTTGAAAGCAATTTCATAATTCCGCGATTGAAGAAGTCCTCGTCCCTATTGGTAAAAAACTTGACCAGCTCATTTTCACAAGCCTCTCTTGAGGCCAATTTTGTACCATCAAGAAAATTTTACAAATGCTTGAAAAGGTGATAATCGCTTGGTGCCAGGTCTGGACTATACGGCGGGTGCGATAGAACCTCCCATCCAAGCTCTCGGAGCTTCTGGCGCGTCGTTAAAGATGTGTGCGGCCTGGTGTTGTCTTGATGGAACACAACACCCTTTCTATCGGCCAATTCTGGCCGCTTCTGGTCGATCGCCTGCTTCAATCTGGTCAGTTGTTGACAGTAGAGGTCCGAAGTGAGTGTTTGGCCCGATGGGAGCAGCTCATAGTGGATGATTCCCTTCCAATCCCATCAAACACACAGCAAAACCTTCTTGGCCGTTAATCCGGGCTTGGCGATCGTTTGGGCCGGCTCACCGCGATTGGACCACGATCTTTTTCGGCTGTTGTTCTCGTATTTGCCCCATTTTTCATCGCCAGTCACCATCCGCTTCAAAAATGGCTCGATTTCGTTACGTTTCAGCAAAGAATCGCAGGCATCAATTCGGTCCAAAAGGTTCTTTTGCGTCAATTCGTGTGCCACCCATACATCGAGCTTCTTCTTGAGACCAGTCTTATGCAAATGGTTCCAAACGGTTTTCTGGCTAATCTTCAGTTCCTGGGCAATGGAATAAGTGCTCACATGCCGGTCCGACTCGACGATTTCCATGATTTTATCGACATTTTCGACGATTGGCCTACCAGAGCGTGCCTCATCTTCGACGTCCATATTACCAGAACGGAATTGTTGGAACCACCGCTCTGCTGTTGCATTTGATACTGTATTGGCTCCATAAACAGCACAAATTTTTTTGGCCGCCTGCTCCACCTTTTCACCTTGGTCGTAGTGGTACTGAAGAATGTATCGAATTTTTTCTTTTATTACCTCCATTTTGGACAAACTTTTTGCCCGACGGTCCATCCAGTAATACCTTAATCGCTCGTTTTTTTTCTGCTTCGATTTGAAAACTTCCATTTGCACTCATTCTTTTTGTAATTGTTTGCTTTTTTAAATGCCGTTTGATTCATGGAGATCCAATGATTTTTGGATTTTGGGCAGAATATCAAAGTTCTCTTTTTCGGTTATTTTCAAGATCCTTTTTGAACCCCCCTCCACCCCGATAAATCTTCAGTCGTTCAGGAGCTACATCTCGACTTCTATATTTTCAGAGTCCTATCCCGATGGGAAATTTTTTGCTGATTACGAATATCACGAAGTTTTCGTCCAAAGTTCAAAATGACCCCGAGCCAAAGCGATATAAACATATCGAGTGCAGAAATTCTGTACATTATGGATTTTTCGTAAACATTGGGAAGAGAATCGAGTGCATTTCCGTTTGGCAAACGCGGCTCATTAACCGCCGAAAATAAACACCGCGCGGTCTTTCCCTCGCAACCCCTTCGCGCCAAGCGCGAAATGGGTCACGAAAATGATGACTGCCCTTTGACGAATGAAGGTATGCACACGTTTGTAGCCCGAGATAAGCAAGTCTCATTCCCTTTTCATTCATCATAATCGCTATACGCCCACGCATCCGCGACGTGTATTTTTTTTTCTCTCTCAACGATTCCGAGCATCCCGAATCGTGAGAAACGCAATTCTACGTCACCGGATCTGCCTATTTCACGCCACAAAACAAAAGGGTGAAGAAATTAATAAAAAAAAAAATAATTCCGGAGCTCCAATCAATTGGACGCATCATTAATAAAATTAGACCGCAATTATGGCGAAATGTTATTGAAAATTTTGTCCAAAGAGTAGGAACGAGACGGCCATTTATCGGATATTGTGTTCCACACATAATGTTTGTACCTTATATTAAAATAAAAATATTCGTATTTTTCAAATAAATAATACGTTTTATTAATAAATTGAAATTTCAGGTCATTTCGAGACACTATTTATTATAAATATGTATAATAAAAAATTTTAATATAATTTTATAATAGAATTTTTATATAAATTTCAATATAATTTTATGAATTTATAATAAATAAAATGTTATTGTAATAAGAAATAATTTTATTATAATAACTTTCATAATAAAAATAAATCTTATAACAAAAAAAAGAGTAAATATAAAATTTTAGATAAATACGAAAAGTGTAGTTGCAGCTACGTAGAAACCTGCCAATGTCCACCACGCTATAATTCGTCAAATACTCGTCTAGCATTAATTATCATTCGTGTTTATCGATAATTTTTATGTAATTTTTATAATATAATTTTATATGAATTTTTTTATATTTTTATTTTTATTCATTCGATTATATTTTGTGTAAAACTTTATCAAAAATATAAAATATAATTAAATTAATGAATATTCAAATATAAAAAATTAATATTTCATATTTATTTTATACAAAGTTTTTATATTTTTCATATTTCATAATTATTGTTATTCATATTGTTCGTTTATACTTTAATTTACTTTTAATTATTTATTATATTTATTTCATTTCATTTTGAATTTAATTTATATTTTGTATTTTATATTTTTTGTATTTTATATTTCATATAAAATTTTATATAAAATACAAAATATATTTAAATCAATAAAAATTAAAAGATAAAAAATGAAATAATATCAAATTATATAATAAAGGTTACATAATAATGACATAAAAACACGAATGATAATTAATGCTAGACGAGTATTTGACAAATTATAGTGTGGTGGACACTGACAGGATTCTACGTATCTACTGCACTTTTCGTATTATTCGACCCACGATTTTACATGACATATGGCCCTTCGGCTAACCACACACGAGATTGCATAATCGATACGTCCTCGCACCTGTGAATATCACGATTTTTGTTTTCCCCCTTCCTCCGATCCGTCCCCCGCCCTGCACCTGCGTGCACCCTACACAGGACTGCACAGTGAGAAATTGACGAAACGTCCAATTGCTTCTCGACGAGTCAAAATTTTCCAAAGAGAGGAATTGCAAATGATTTTATTTTTCGTTGGATGTGCGAGGGGAAGAGCAAGTGTATAATTAAGCGTGGTCGGGTTCTACTGCTCAAAAAACACTGCTAAAGGCTGTACTGCTAAAACTGTACTGCTAAACGGGCTCTACTGCTAAAAGCTCCACTGCTAAAACTGTACTGCTAAAAGGCTCCACTGCTAAAAGCTCTACTGCTAAATGAGCTCTACTGCTAAAACTGGACTTCTAAAACTAGCTTCTGACAGAGGGCTCATATAAGTCCCACTGATGGAGGTTATACTGTACTTTTTGCGGTTTTTTGACGATTTTTTGGAATTTTTCTGAAAAAACTTACCTTGCTATCGGCGCCATTGTGCTGCACTCGGCGGGAGGTTATACTGTACGACGATTGTCACTAGTCGTCGCGGCCTTCTCCTTAATTTCTGCCATGATCTCATTCCTCGTCGCTTGCGCAGGCTCAGGAGCACCGCAGGTGCGCGTGTTTTTTGGAATTTTTCTGGAATTTTTCGGAGATCATTTTTTGGAAGTTTTCTGAGAAAACTTTTTTAGCAGCTGAAACTCTTACTCATACCCTTTTGCGTTTTAGCAGTTTCAATGATTTCCAACAAAACTTTTCAAAAACATACCCTTTTGCGTTTTAGCAGTTGAGACTCTTTAGCAGTGCTGCTTTTAGCACTAGAGTCTATTCAGCAGTCCAGTTTTAGCACTAGAGCCATTTAGCACTAGACCTTTTAGCAGTAGAGCTTTTAGCAGTACAGTTTAGCACTAGAGCCCGTTTAGCAGTAGAATTTTTAGCCGTTTTTTTTTAGCAGTAGAGCAGTAGAGCCTAATTGAGTAACCGTCAAGTTGGACGGTCGGTTCGAAGTCGGTGCGGGAAGAAATTGCCGAGTGACGAACGATCGGGGAGTGTCGAATGTCGTAACGTCACGCACGTATATTCCAAAGGGAAAAGTGTGGAGTGTAAGAGAGAGAGAGAGAGAGAGAAAGAGATAGACAATGTACAAGGTGCACCATCAATGGGGAATAGATACTCCAGCATCTAGCTCCTGAGTTCCCTACGTTCCCTCTATCGATACACAAAGACATAGCCATATCTCTTCTATGGCTATGGAAAAGAAGTGCGAGTGAAAGAAAAAGAAAAAAAAAAAAGAGCGACTGGATGGCAGGCCGGCACACGTACACCGGGGACACATAAAGCTCCCCACTTACATCCAATCACTCCTGATTTATATTTACTACTCGCTTTGCCCTTATTTATTGTGACTCGAGGGCGGAGACGCGTGGAATAGCAACGTTAATTTGGCCCAGGCCAAATTGAAAATAATACCGCGGGGGGTGGCTTTCCAAAGACGCGGAGCAAGGTTTCGTTGCAAGGGATAAAACGAGATGCACGAGATGCGAGTGAGGAGATCATTGTCCCGAGATGAAAAATTTATCGCTGTTCAATCGACAGCCAAATTTCTCCTATACAAGTCAACCTGATGCAGCATCTTTTTTTTTTAAACATTGGTGTATCAATTCTCGGCCTTTTTTCGACAATTTTGACATTTATTTATTTAAAAAAAAATGAATACAGTTCTAATCTTCAAAATAATCGCCGTCACCTTTGCACGCATTATCTATTGGGCAATTGTCGGATCCTGGCTCGAAAGAAAGATGGTGGTTTTGAGTGAATGAAGTCGTTGATGCTCTGATAGATTTCCTCAGGATATCGAAACTGGATATACACCAGGTGATGTAGCGCCCGTAAAAAGGTGATAGTCAGAAGACGCAAGGTCGGGAGAATACGCCGCATGAGGGAGAATTTCCCAGCCCAACGTGAGATAACTTTCAGGGTGTCTTTTGCTGTGTGTGAGCACGCGTTGTCCTGCAGCAAAATCACTTGACTCGTTCCACTACCGCTGAAGGGTCTTTTTTTCCTCAATAACATCACTCAATTCATCAGTTGCTCCTGATAACGCTTAGCAGTAATGCTTTCCACCGGTTTGAGTGTCTCATAATAAATTATACCTTTGAAAACCCACCAAATACGCAACAACATTTTTTTTCCGTGGATGTTTGGTTTTACAGTGCTCAATGACAGCTTCCCCGGATAAACTCACGACTCTCGTCTCTTAGGATTGTCTTACAATATCCACTTTTCATTCCCAGTCACAATTTTATGTAAAAAGTCTTTTCGTTTCAATCTGCTCAGTAGGCACATTGCAATTTCAAAGCGTCGACTTTTATTTTCTAGAGTAAGATCATGGAGCACCCAACGACCTTCCTTTTCTATCCTCCCGAGTTTTTTCTTCAACGTACCGAAATAGCTGGCTGATTAATTCCGAGAGAATTAGCAAGCTCCTTTGTGTTTGACAGGAATTTTCTATTGGGCAGGTTCTTCAACTTCTCGTCCTCAAGCTTTTTGGCTGTCGAGGACGTTCTTCATCCTGGAGATCAAAATTTCCATCCTGGAACTTTTTATACCATTTTCTACATGTTCTGTAAGATACAGCACACTCCTCCAAAGGCCGAACAAATCATTTCTTGTGCTTCTGCGGCACTTTTGTTTAAAGTTGGAAGGCGAAAAGAAGGCAGTGCCTCAAGTGCTGCTTCTCGAACGACATCTTTGTTAACGATGTTTTTTGAGGTTGGGTTAATCGGACCACAATCGAACTATGTGGTTTGATAGCTCATAGATGGTGCTTCCAAAACGCCCGATATAGCGGTAAAATCTTCGGTTCCACTAATAGATGCTTTAATCAATTTAATCTAGGAGCCGAGAATTAATTTATACTCCTATCTGTAGTAAAAAAAAAAACATTTTTTAAAGTGGCACCATTTTCCGTTATTTTCCTAATTGTGTCAAAATTATAGTTTTCCACGTTGCAGCAGAGTGAGCCCTGTCGTTGGGACACTGGAGTATGGACTATAGTAATTTTATCGAGGCGACAGTAGAAACAGGCTACAATGGTCAGACATCCGCACGAGTAGACGTGAAGTTTCGCGGTCGGCCGCGACTAGTCATTTGGAAGATCGATCAACTTCGAGCCATTTCTCTCTCTCTCTCTCTCTCTCTCTCTATCTTTCTTTTGTTCAACGCTCCCGTAGTTTTCGTACTCCCGTTCCAAAAGTTGTCATCAGTTAGTTTCTGCTCTTCGAGTGAAAAACCAATCGATTCTGACCACATACGTATTCCTCCTCCAAGCGTCTGAACAATTTTCCGTCACACACGAAATCCACGTCGACATGGAAGAGAAGAACTTTACGAACCCGAACAAATTTGTGGCTCATGGAGAGAGAGAGAGAGAGAGAGAGAGAGAGGGAGAGAGAGAGAGAGGTTGACGCTCACGTGACTGCAACGAATTAGCGATGTGTGTTCTCAAATCGTTTCGAGTGTCCTCACGCAAGTGTGTGAGTGAAGAGAAATAGGAACGAGAATTGGACGAGTGGGACACTCATGAATGCTCGTAATGAACGAATGGAGGAATAAGGAATCGTTTCGAGGGGGAGGTAGGATGATGCTTGAAAATAAGTAGTGACGGACTCGACGTACGAGTAAAGAGTTTGCGTGGCTTTCCCCGTGGTCACGCACGCCAACCTATGACAGCTCGTGATCCACCTTGCACATAGATATAGACGACGACGGGGGGGGGGCAGCGAAAGAAGAACGTCCCCCGTCCTCGTTCCAACTCGATAACATCGCGATGAATCATTTACGCCCCCCCCCCTTTTTCCATTATAGTCAAATTTATAATTGTCACGTGAGTGCTCCAATTGAAAATAAAGAGGAATTCCATCATTTTTACTCATAATACCTCGACTAACTATACATAGCCTAACATCCACCTGCGTGAAATTTGGCCCGTAGAAACTTCATTAGCAGTTGCACCCCTTATTAGGGGTTGTTTTTTTTAAATCATAACGTTTTATTACTTGTTTTGAAGAATATAACAAATTTTACATCCCATTTCTTTCTTTGAGAGGTTTATTTTCGAAAAATCCTTTCTCAGTGCACCTCTACGCTTTTTAATATACGAGGTGTGTAAAATAATGAGACTGGCAACGTAGCATTCGATATGGGGACGAATTCGAATTGACGCAAAAGAAGCTTTTGGACCGAATTGATGCCTGCGATTCTTTGCTGAAACGTAACAAAATCGACCCATTTTTGAAGCGGATGGTGACTGGCGATGAAAAATGGCTCACATACGAGAACAACAGCCGAAAAAGATCGTGGTCCAATCGCGGCGAGCCGGCCCAAACGATCGCCAAGCCCGGATTAACGGCCAAAAAGGTTTTGCTGTGTGTTTGGTGGGATTGGAAGAGAATCATCCACTATGAGCTGCTCCCATCGGGCCAAACACTCAATTCGGACCTCTACTGTCAACAACTGACCAGATTGAAGCAGGCGATCGACCAGATGCGGCCAGAATTGGCCAATAGGAAGGGTGTTGTGTTCCATCAAGACAACGCCAGGCCGCACACATCTTTAACGACGCGCCAGAAGCTCCGAGAGCTTGGATGAGAGGTTCTATCGCACCCGCCGTATAGTCCAGACCTGGCACCAAGCGATTATCACCTTTTCAAGCATTTGCAACATTTTCTTGATGGTACAAAACTGGCCTCAAGAGAGGCTTGTGAAAATGAGCTGGTCAAGTTTTTTACCAATAGGGACGAGGACTTCTTCAATCTCGGAATTATGAAATTGCTTTCAAAATGGACAAAAGTTATCGAACAAAACGCCGCATATTTGATCTAAATTGGATAATCCTATGTTAATTTCATCGTCGAAATAAAGCGAAAAAAACGCTCAGAACTTTTTACTTCATCTAATATTTGGCGCTAGCGTCGCTAGACATTGCGTTATTTAAATCGCTATATCTCTGGAACTAGACGGTCAAAATTCATGATTTTTTTTTACTTCGTCATATGTTCCTCTGTGATTGAGAATTTAAAAAAAATCTGTAGAAAAGTTTCGAAGTTTGCCGATAATCACTTAATAGCGTCTTGAATTGGTCGTCAAAATAATAAAAAAAATATCTATAGAAAACGTCTTGGAGTTTTTCCCATATAAACTTCAACACCCCGTTGCACCCTTAACCGGGGGTTGTTTCTAAAAAATCCTAAAATATGCATTTTATTATTTATTTTGAAGAATATTTATACCAAGTGTCAAGTCGATACACACAAGAAATACATATTCCCATACAAAACTTTTACGCCCAATTTCATCCCCTTAGGAGTAGATTTTCGAAAAATCCATTCTCAATGCTCGCCCACGCTTTTCAAGGAACATATCTTTCGAATTTCATTTTTCCATCTCCAGCGTTTTAGGCTGTGCATTGCTTATGTGTCAGTCAGTCACTCAAGGAACCTTTTTTATTGAAATAAATAATAAAACACATATTTACAAGACAATAAATAAAAATGCAACCGTACGAAAATTTATCGAGAATAAATTAAGGATGCAAAAAATGCCATACCGTTGGGAATCGTGTCGAAGATGTATCGCGCAACATATGTGCACAATGTACAAAAATGAAGAACACACTTGCACCGGGGGTTCGAAGAGTTTGAGCGTAAAGTTGAGACGGGCGGTTTGGCGACCGGGATAGGAGAATCAGGATCGAGTACAACCAGAAGCCGGTGAAGAAGAGGGACGTAGTGGAAAACGTAACTTCCGCTCAAACCGGCGCGGTTTAACGCTCGCTTATTATTATTTTTATTAGGGTTGTACCGAGCCCCCGAGCTACCGGAGCAATCCCCCTAACCCTTGGCCACCCCATGGGCTCTCGAAATGCGATTTCCGACGTACGTAATACCATAAGCCGCGATGTGGAAGG